>WAAB01008971.1:75812-171487 GCA_013389865.1 Piaya cayana | reverse complement strand
TCCCTGGACCTGCTGGTCTTGCTCTGTAAGATCTTGCTGCTGTAAGATATTGACAGTGTAGTTGGGTTGTCCCAGTCCCTGGGTTAATTATTCAGGTTCTTGACATAAGAGGTTTCCGCTAACAGATTGGCCGGTGCTTGAGTAATAAAATCTTTCCTCAGGAAAACAGAGAAGGATGATGGCAGTGAGACCTGAAGAGCTGCTACTTCCAGTACACCTGTCTTTGTCTGGCTGTTGTGTCCCCACAAGAATATATAAAGACTTTTTTAATGTTTAGCTTCATGTCAATTCCCTCATAAGAGCAGGTGGAGGGATTTGTATAAGACACCTGCATTTCAAATGAACGAAAAAAATTGTTCTTGAAATATTACTTCTATCTGTATTCTAAAGAAATGCTGCATACTACAGAAGACAGGAGTAGCAGCAGCAGCAATGCTTACGGCTCGCTACAAAGGTGCTGCTAGTGGCAGAAATATTCCATCATTAAATCAGCTTCCTGGGTTCTTTCACTACGGGCAGGGTAAGTGGTACAAATATAGCGCTGACATTCCTTGCAAGTGGCAAGAGTGTAAGTGTCTGTACGACACATGCATCTTGTGTATATAGATAAACAGTACCCCTGGCAGAGAATTTACATCAGTTCGATGAAAAATAGCACACCTGCTTCTAGCAAAATTTGCAAAAAGCATGTTTATATTGGAAATGGTAAATCTGTTTCTTTTATGCCTGTAAAAAGTAAGTGCTAAAAAGATCGAATCTTTATAGTTAATAGTTGCTGCTGGTCTCATAAAGAACATATTTCTCACATATATTCCCTTGAAAGAGATTGTTTTGGAAGGCTATTTCTGCTGTTTGTTGATATATCTAAAATTGAGATTGTCTTCTGCTGCTAAATGTTTAGAAGCTGGGAGATGGTTCTCTGATTTTCACTTGTTGTCGTCAGAAGTCCGTCTCTTAAATCAGCAGGATGCACTGGAACTACAAATTAGGGAATCATTTTCACTCATTCCTTTCATGAGAAGTTTGATTTCTTCTTTTCTTTTGTCATGCTGTTATTCTATTGAGGTTGCTGGGAATTCTGAGTTACAGAGGTGTGAATGAAGCCAGAGTTGGACTGATTCTGTGTGATCTCCATTCCACACCTACTCACACATAACTCTATTCAACTGTGCAAGTACTTCCATTGAAATTAATCGGTCTACCTGTATACGTAATTGTTTGTCAGACCAGAGCTAACATTTACTGTATGTCACAAGAGAAACATCTTGTTCATAGTTAGAAACCATACAGTGGCAAATCTGTTTTCCAGAGTGTTGGAACTACTATCACATATAAAGACAACCCCTGGAAAAAAAATAGTCCGTACTGAATTAAGCACGATGCAAGTAATTTTGAGTGACATTTTTCATAACTTGCCTGTCAGCACGACGAGAAGATTCTAAGGATATAATGACTGTCTTTAAAATGGTATGAGATGGCCTACCCAATGAAATCAAAGAAAAAGAAGATAAAGAATGCAAAGTTATTTTCTTAGCCATGAAGCATGCTGATCTAACAGTAGATTAGCTGGAGATATATGTATGTTTTTTTCTGCTGGTAGTTCTTGTATGTGAGATATTGTTTATATGTAAAGAAAATATAAAATCCTTGAGTCAAAGTGCACGAAAACTTTTTGGGAGCTCGTATGTGATCAGGGGGCCATTGTTGTCCCACTTAAGATAACATTAGGAAAAAATTCTTCAGTGAAGGGGCTGTTGGGCCCTGGCAGAGGTTGCCCGGGAGGGGGTTGAGTTGCCATCCCTGGTGGTGTTTTAAGACACAGGCAGATGAAGTGCTCAGGGATACAGTTTAGCAAAGAAGAGGTACAGTTGGACCTGATGATCTCCAAGGTCTTTTCCAACCAAGCAGTTCTATGATTCTATGATTTTGGTTGAGGAAATTTGTTCTGCATTTTGTATCTTTACGTACCCTCAGTTGCATTATGTGAATTTAAATTGGGGAGCTTATTAGTAGTAACTGATTAGTTATCTGTTCCAGACCTTTAAAGCTGATTAAGTAACATTCCCTTTTAATTTTACAGGTGGAAAAGACATCAGATCACTATTCAGTGCTGCACAAGTCAGTAGCAAAGGCAGTCGCTAAAATTAGTTTTTTCATCTGAAGGTTTTGGGACATGCACGCATTCTTATAAAGCAATTAAGAGCAATTTTATTTATTTGATTTTTCTATAGAAGAATGAAGGTTCTCATACAGTACCGATGATGGCAATATGATTTGTTTTTTCTGTGAAATAGGGATTTCCTTTTATTTTTGAAAGAAAAATTACCAACATAAATACTTGAATGCCACCTGTATGAAATTATTCCATGTGTCAAATGGAATTATTCCATGTGTCCCCAAGCAAGGGATAGGGCTTCATGGCTTGGTTATGGCACTGTGATTCTCTCTTTCCGCAGCCATGACCCTGTCTGCAGAAGTTGGAGGAGCTCATTCAGGAGCTATTTTTGTCTGTGCAGCTGGCAACAGTCCGTGAGGGACTATCTGAGAATTACTGAAATTCACTATGAATCTGACAAATGCTTCAAGACAGGACTAAAGGAGGTAGTCAGTAGCAGTATAGAAACTGCTTGAACTAGCAGTTCCTCCCTGTCTAGAAGTCCCAGAGGACAAATAAGCTTGATAATGCAAGTTCAAATCTCTAATTCAGGTTTATAAACATTTTCAAATGTACGTGCTCAGAGTATTTTTTCAAAATACCTAGTTGATAGTCTAAATAAAAACAACTTGACTGTCAGACACATGGAATCTAGTTTAAAAGTATGGAGATCTAGATGTTCAGACCTTGGGTAGTTATAGTATGATGTCAAGATTCATCTTGGCATTCAGATTTGAAACGATGTCTTACTGTTCATTCACTTATTAAGACTTGAACTTTACTGTGGAACTCTATAATTAGTCAGCATTACTGTAAGAATGCATTTGTTGTCAATAGAGAATGTTACTCTTCTATCATGTAAATCCAGAAGTATTAAGCAATGTCTAATCAAACTGATTTCCTTTTTTCTCAGATGAGCAAGAGTCAGTGCAGAAAAGGACTTTTACAAAATGGATCAATACTCACCTGGCTAAGGTAATAAAGTAGCTTTGAAGCTACTTTTTTTTTTTAAATCAAACCTTTTTATCTATGCCTGTATAGGCCCTGGAGTGTAGAATATGCAAGATTTGGCTGAGCAGAATGCCTTAAACTTAAAACTTAAAAAGTGTTAAGGGGAATGAAAAAATATGATGAATATATCAATGAGGCATTAGATATTATTGATAGTTGATTGTGATAAATAGAGTATTGTATTAAGAATATTACAAGAACAGTGTTGGAACTTAATCTTTATGACAACTACAAGAATACTGTTCAATTGTCCCATGTATAGCCCCAGTCCAGCTGAATCAACAGGTTTTGTAAGAAATGTCAGACATAGAACATAGGTATTAGATTTGATGATAAGTGATGATTGAAAGATCAACCTATTTTTGAGTATAGACATAGACTAGATATAGGTATAAGTTAACAGAACAGGTTGAGTTTTTTTCTTGGAAATTTAAAGGAGAATAGATATGTCTCAAGAAAGAAAATAAATGACATTAATGACCAGAAGAGGAGCATGACCTGTTAAAGCATCACTTCTGAGGGAGGACCAAAACAAGACAGTGGAGATGAATTATCAAGGTGGAGATGAATTATCAAGGTTAATGAAGAACTAGGAGCACATGGAAATACACCAAGAACTTTTCAAAGAATCTGGCTATTGTATAACGCTATGTCAAAACATACAAATATCTGATCATTTGTGTGGGCCTTCACCACTCAGTGAGGTGATGGCCCAACTCTGAGTTGTAAATAAAGCAAGCCTAGAGTTACCCGCTGTCTGATGGAAATGCTTTAAAAACTCAAGTCATCCTGAATTGGTTGCAAACATAAATAGTGCTTCATGAATCCAGTGCCAAATTAAATATCTGATGCATCTTGGGATTTATCATTTAGTCTTTCTGCTTCTTACCACAACCTAAAACTCCTTCTTTTGTTTGTCACAGCATAAAGACAGTAATATACATACAATTTTAAAAGTATTAAGTTACAACTGGTACCAACCTGACAACAAAAGCAGTGAGATTTAATTTGACATTTCCCAGAGTTTTCACACAGCAGAGCACTAACAAAAGTTATTAGTTAGTCCAGTGGATTAAGTACTTAAACATTTCAAAGAGGTACTTTTTAACAAGGAAGCTGTTTCTATGATACTTTTATTGATGGCTGTCAACAAGTTTGTCTCATTACCTGCATCAAATGTGTAGATTAGCTGATTTTACTTCTCATTTGTTCTGTTATGCTACCACAACAGAAGCACTGTTTGTAGACATTAGACTCAAGTGAAGAGGAGTGGCCTCATGCCATTCAAATTTTAGAAGTTTTTAATGCTTAGGCTTTTAAATCTCTGTTAGTAATGTGTTTGGAAAGCATGGAAGTAACATTTTCTGAGTTTGCCTGAGCTGTAGGAAATCCTGATGGGTCTGTAAAATGTGCAAGACTCCCCCTGCACTTGTGTGTCAAATTGCAACCCAGAAATTCAATATTTAGGTTACTTGATTCTTGTAAAAGATTGTGATTTTTATTTTGTCAAAAGAAATTGGAAAGCTGTAATATCTCTGTTGTCTGGAGGCCTTTGAAATGTGATAAGGAAAAATCCTGGAAGGAGACCCACTTTTAGGCAACATTGGCTGTGTTTTGCTTTCCTCTTGGAATCTAAGAACATGTGGAGCACCTGCTAAAATGGTACATGGTGAGGAACACAGTGAAGCACTGGCCTCACACTGACAGCAGAGAAACAGCAATACATTCTTCTGCATTTGGGCCCGTGTCTGTTAAAGCCAGTGAAGTTACACTGGCATTAAATAATATGTGAGAAGACATAGGATTGGACTGTGTCCAGGGCAGCCTTTGTGAGGAGTGACCATGGCTGCCAAGGGCTGGACACAGACAGCTTCAACTGGATCCCATGGACCCAGTGCAGGATGCAGCTGAGCCCATCTGCTAAGCTGGTGATCTCTGGGAAAACATATTTAAGAAAGTGCACAATGCTGAACAGGCAGTGCTGGGGGAAACTGCACACAGACCTGCAAGCCAAGGTGAGAGCAGAAGGAAGGGAGGAGATGCCCAAAGCACCTCAGGCAAGCAGAGATTCCACTGCAGCCCCCGGATAGCCCATGCTGAGACAGGTTCCTGACAGCACCTGCAGCCTCTGGAAAGAAACCAACTCAGGAGCAGAGGAAAAGTATGAGGAGGAAGGAGGAGCAGAAAGAGGCTCTTATGGACTGAGCACAACCCACAGGTCCCATCCTCCTGTGCCCCTGAGGGACAGAGGAACTGGGAGTGAAGAAAAGTTCCACTGTGAGTTAGAATGTTTTTGAAAAAGTGTTGAAAAGTAACAGCATGAAACCTCAAAACCAGGAGAAGTTAATCTTTTCTAAGCAAATAGTGATGGAGTTTCACTGTAGCAATTTGAAACATAACTATACTGATGGCAAAGAAAAGTAAACTCTGCTGAGGTAGTTTTCATCGTTATAGTTTGTTAGTTGAGTAGAGCAAAGTTAAAGTACAGTTTCTGACATATGAAGGGCAGAGATTTGAAAGAAATCAAAATACAGGACTGAGTTCTGATAAGTAGAACTGAATGCAATTAATAATTTATAGTATAAAGCAGGATGTGATAATATCTCAGTGTTTGCTATTAGCTGAAGATTCTTCACTGATAATCTTTAAAATCTTACCATATGGTTTTCTTTTAAAAAGACTTGGTCTTATTGAAACAAACTAAACCAGTAGCTAAATTTAAATACATCAAGTAGATTAAAAAAAAATCAACCAAATGAACAATTTTTGGCTTTTTAACTATAAAATTAAGAATAGGTTTGAGAATATGGATACAAAGAAATAAATAAGAATGAACAAAACAGGTAAATGAAATGAGAGTAGCAGTGAACTGAATTTTATGAAAGATAGTAGAAGGGTGGTACGATTTTTTGTTCTTTTCTCCTGCTCTTACAGTAGAATGCTACCATTTTAAAATTAAACTTCCTAATTCAACAGTATATTTTTCCACAAGCAGAAGATGGGTAGAGAACGTTGCATCAACTAATGATGTGACACCTCAAAGAAAGGCAGGCTTTGCCCTCATCCACAAGGCGATGTCCCACAGGGAATGAACACAGAGAGGAGAGCTGCAATAATGATAACTAACAGGTAGTATAACACAGCTTCCTTTTAGAACAGCTGTTAGCACTAGGCTGCATCTGTCCCTTTACTGTCTGTCTCCCTAACCCCTGCTGAATCTGATTTGGGAGTCTGGTGAGACTCAGCAACTGGAAAATGTCTCTTTTCTCTGCCACTTCCAGAAATTGGGGCCCAAGCTACCAAATGAGTGTGATCTACCTTCTGGTTATCCAATTTAATTTTTGTGAGTCTGTGTAGTTCTACCAATGATAAGTGAAATATGCCTGGGTAACAGGACAAGAAGTCTTCTAATTGCCTGTTATTTATTCATATTTCTCCAAGATTCTAGAACTAGACTTCCCTCCTCTCAGTCTCGACCTTCAAAGATGTAAATTATTTGAGCATGCTTCTCAGAGTCTTTTGAATCATCTTTTCAAAGTCAACAGAGCATTACACCAGATATGTCAAAAAGGTGATGTTAGATCCATTCGTAACAGCAATTACTTAAATGTTTTTCATTTTATTGCCTATGCTGATTTTTTAGATAGTGGATTACATGAGTAAAGAAGATTGAAAACATGCCTCTTTATAAAACAACAGAAGAATACACCTTTTCTTACCTTTGTTGTCTTTGGCGAAAGTGTTGGGAAATATTAGCTTCAAAGCTCTGAAATACAGACCATAAATTGCTTTAACCAATCAACTAACATCTTTGTTCCTAGGCATAGAGATAACTTCAGTTATTTGTACTCATCAAAGTGTTTTTGTAAAGTCACCAAACAGAGTGAATAAGTACATACTAAAGAAATTATTATTCATTTTTTATTTCCATTAAAAGGATGCACATATCAAGAAACAAAAGCAGAGGATGGTTATAAAATAAAACTAAAACTAAGAATGGGTGAACATTTTAAAACCATACTTAACGCAGTGTTTTCATAACGCTGAATTAAACCTAGGAATTAAGCTTTACGTTAAGGGTTTTGAAATTACAAAATTAAATGTTTCATAGCAAAGAAAGGAAGAAAAAGAAATTAGTGTTTCAAGATTTACAGTTCTCACATACACTGCTGTAAGCAATGGTAGTTTGTTCTTGGAATGTAACTTGGAGTTTATACAAGAACCTCATGAGTTTTCATCAATGAACTAATTCTGTGGGGTCTGGTTTTTTTTTCAAATACATAAACAGAGGTTCCCATTATATAGTGTCTTAGTCACTATCACAATAAAAATTTACGCTAATACTCATCTTGACTGCATGATGAGGAAGATCTGACTGGTGGTTTTCTGCTCCAACATGCACTGTGTGTCTTCACTTGTATTGCATGTAACCACTAAAGTTAAACAGTGAAATCTACATTGATTTTTGCAATTAAACTAATAATGTAAAACTCAGGATGGAATCTCTCGGACTTTAGTCATAAAAATAATCAGTAACAGCAAGGAACATGAAAACCTGTGTGCTTAAGGATTTAGGAATTAAATTGGGGCAGAGAGGTGGGCCAGCTGATCAAACAGGTGGACCACTTTCCATATGAGGAAAGGCTAAGAGGGTTGGGCTTGTTTAACATGGAGAGGAGAAGGCTCCAGGGAGAGCAGCCTTCCAGTACTTAAATGGAGCCTACAGGAAAGCTGGGAAGAGGCTCTTTATCAGGGAGCATGGGTATAGGATGAAGGGTAATGGTTTTAAACTGAAGGAGGGTAGATTTAGATTAGATGTTAGAAGAAATTTTTTATTGTTAGGGTGATGAAGGACTGGAACAGGATGCTGAGAGGAGTCGTGTATGCTCCATTCTTAGAGGTCTTGAAGACAAAGTTGGATGAGGCTTTGAGCAACCTGAGGTGTCCTTGAACATGGCATGGGTGGTGGAACTACATGATCTTTAAGGTCCCTCGCAACCCAAACCATTCTATGAGTCTGTGATTCCATGAACTCTAAAATTTCCTTAGCATTCTTATATATATTTCCCTCCGGAGACAAAATCAGTAGTTGCACAGATTTGTTGCTGACTGTGCATGTGGTTTTCACAAATTTTTTCCAGCAGATTTTGAAACATTATTTGAAATAAATGTAGAAAAGGTAGTTTCCAATCTTTCCATTGGTGCTCATTATGGTGCAGATCCTATTGTCCATGTAGTACAATTTGTTCATTAGAGAAGTACCACGTATGAAGAAAAGAATCCTGTAGCAAAGTCAAAATCAGAAATGAAATGCTGGAATAGAAGAGTGAAGCTTAGCAGATTTCCTCATCGCTTCCCACTTGCAATCAACTCTAAATAAATTTATTTAAATATGTTATAAGGGAAAAATCTTGTTCATTAACCTTTAAGATTCATTCCCAATTAATTCATATTCCTCCCACAGAGCACATGAGTTTATTTGTACTGAGTGTGATTCCCTCTTTGTGGCTTGACTGTTCCTAAATGTCATTGTCACGTTACTGTGATTGCATTTACTGCAAAAGAATACATGCAATGCAGTAAGTAGCATTTCATTAGTATTATTTTGCTATTTTGTTTCCTTGAATAAGCCTATGAAAAGCAAAATCAAATACTAAGGCATCTGAAAACTTACTGTAGGACTCACAAGATGTAGATTTAATGCCTGATTGACCATCAAAGTGTATTCTGAGTTCCCCAAGGAATTCTGTTCAAGAAGTTAATAAATAACAGCTTTTCTTTAATATTATATGGGCTTGAGAGGTTACTTCACTTATTTTTTGGAAGTTCTTTTTTTCGCCTTATTTAAAAATTACTTCCTCAAATTCTTTGCACAGGCTTTCCAACAGTCAAAATAGAGAGCATTAAGATCATTGCAGTTGATTTTGCACCCTTGCAGAGACATCTACATGCAAAAAGGCAAAATTTGGAACGCATGAAACATTTCCAAGATGACCATTTTAAGTTTGTATTCTTTCCCTGCTTTTACTGCTTTACCATTAATATTTTGGCAAGTAAGGCAACTAACTGAGTAGGTGTTAAGTCTTGTTGAGTCTCTAGAATGAAAAGCATTCTGTAGATATTCACTGAATACAGCTTTTAAAAAAGCCTTTCTTCTGTGGACACTAATAAATAAGCAGTGTACAGCTTTGCTTTCTCCTTTCATTTCATTTCATTTGACATCATATATGTGGCCAAAGAGTAGGTATTCATCCATTCAAACAGAAGTTGATGTGTTAATCTCAGTAGAGGATCTCCCTGAAAAAACAGTCAAGTAGCTTGAACAATCTGGTGTGATTGTCCATATACAATAAATAACAATGTATGAATTTGGCCCTATCAGCCAGTGTATGTTTATGTCCGTGAAATGTATCAACGTGGAGAATAAGATTGTTATCTATGGAATCCTTATGTGAAAAAAGATTCTGTTCTTCTGTATATGCCACTAAAAATATAACTCATTGCATAATTCTGTGAGAGACTTGAGTCATAATAATAGCATAAATTCTATACTATATGCCCAGAGTAGTAAAAAAGGAAGTAGATTATGAAACACAGAGTCTTACCTTTTTGTAATCCAGTGTTAACGCCGTCAGTGTAGTGGAAAATGCTATACTATAAAATGTAATATGCAAAATTATTTTGGCAGTATACATAAATAATTACATATAATTAAATATACAGTTTGTTATAAATAAGTAAATTATTTTCCTTATTAGAGGAGTCTCATAAAGGAGATCTTGTGACACAGTTGTTGTACCTTCTTTCTGCCTCTGGTCTTATTGGTGTTAAAGTACGTGATATGTGCTAGTAAACACTCTCAGTGTTTGTAATTATGCAGCTTTCCAGCAACAAAAACTACATTTCAGCCTACTGATTTATGGACAATTGTGATTCTCAATCTTCAGAACAGTAAATCATATTAACGTTGCTATAAGTCAGTTGAAGATTTCTTTGTTGCTTCGTATCTTATTCGACACTTTCTCATACTCCCCTAATTTTCCCCAAACTAATATCCAGTTCATGTCAAAAGAAAAGTATTTTAGGTGTTAATTTACTTGGATGATGTTTTCAGGGATTCTTTTACTGCCTTACCTTAGTATCATGCCTTAGTTAGAGTGGAAGTCTAGTTTTTGTTTCACACTGTAGATATAAAGTCTGATTTCCCATGTCAAGCTCTTGCTCTGAACCAACCTTCACTGGTTGCTCCTGAGCTCCTGAACAGAGCAAGAGCTTGACATGGGAAATCAGACTTTATATCTACAGTGTGAAACTATGCACTCTGTAAACCAGAGGTGCTTCCCAGGCTTGGTTAGCATGTGCCAGATGACTTTTGAATTCATGTTGGGATGAGGCAAGTTCCAGCCCATACTTTGATTTGAAAGTAAGGATACCAAAACACACACAGTCAGGAAGGGATCTCTGTTGTGCTCAAACAGGTTGTCTGATGGGGACATGATGAGTATCATGGTTTGGGAGCACTTTAAATCTCACCCTTTGATCTAAATGCATTCTAATTCACCCTTTATAGAGAACCCATCTCCACATTACTCTACTGGGAGCTTCAAGATGCAAAACTCACTATTGAGGCATTTACATAGCAGATGAGATATTTTAGGCCTTCATCTCCTGTTGGATTAGGATGTCAGCTCTTACAATCCTCTTGTCTTTACTGCTGAATTATTTTGACACAAAATTAATCGGTGTTATATCATGCAGTGATACTGATAAAACCAAAGCTGCACTGAACNTGAAACTATGCACTCTGTAAACCAGAGGTGCTTCCCAGGCTTGGTTAGCATGTGCCAGATGACTTTTGAATTCATGTCGGGATGAGGCAAGTTCCAGCCCACACTTTGATTTGAAAGTAAGGATACCAAAACACACACAGTCAGGAAGGGATCTCTGTTGTGCTCAAACAGGTTGTCTGATGGGGACATGATGAGTATCATGGTTTGGGAGCACTTTAAATCTCACCCTTTAATCTAAATGCATTCTAATTCACCCTTTGTAGAGAACCCATCTCCACATTAGTGGGAGCTTCAAGATACAAAACTCACTATTGAGGCATTTACATAGCAGATGAGATATTTTAGGCCTTCATCTCCTGTTGGATTAGGATGTCAGCTCTTACAATCCTCTTGTCTTTACTGCTGAATTATTTTGACACAAAATTAATCGGTGTTATATCATGCAGTGATACTGATAAAACCAAAGCTGCACTGAACTTCAAACAGGAGATGATAACATAGGAGGTGAGGAAAATAAATTGCATTCATATCAACTGCTTGTGATGTAAGACTGGGACAAATTAATCTCCAGTGACCTGTTTACTCCATTATTTTCTTTGGTGTTACATTTAGGAAGAACATGATCCATTATCTATTGCATTGCTGGGAAATGAAAAAAAAAAAAAAGAACAATGATTAAAAATACCATTGTAGTGAGTTGTAATATTGCTTTATTTTATGTACACAAGAACATAGACTCTTTTATTATGTGGCTGTTAGAGCACAGCAAATCTCAGATGAAGTCTGCTTTTAGCAGAGGGGTTCTTTTTCCTCTTTACATTATCTATTGCATTGCTGGGAAATGAAGTTCATCCAGGCTGAACAATGAAGACAAGGTACTTTGATTTAAGGAACTAGAAGCCTCTGCTTTATCCTCATTTCTCATTGCATTTCTACCTTTTCAAGAGCAGTGTTTCATTTATTAGATTCATCTTTTCAAATCTGTGTTTCTTCAGAACAGAATTAAAAATCAAGTTGTTGTACATTCATCTTGTTTCAGAAATACCCCAGAAGTAAATATTAAACCAAAACTAATTTAAAGAACTTCATGGTCTGACTGTCATTATAGTGAATTAGCATGTGTAAATTTTAGTATTATGTGACCAAGTTTAAACTGTTTGTTCCTAACAGATATTTTGTGATTGTCGAAGTACTGAGCAGCTGAGTGCTGTATTTCCAGAAACTGGGATGTATTTAGAGAAGATAAAGTTTAATGCTATGTCTTTGCTATTCAAAATTTTTAAAACATCATCTGTTTAAAGATTTTTCACTATTATCGTTGTTGTGTTTGCAAATGTAAAAGACATATGTTAAACAATTTGTCTTAAGTAGAAGCTGACGTGGTGCTGACAGCACTGGAAGCTTGCAAGGCCTGGAGGAGAGAAAATATAGCAACTCAGTGTAACAAGTGTCAAATGTGAGAAAGTAGTAGCATTGCTCAACCAGCCACACTGCTGTAGGGATCTTTCCCCCACACAGCTCTCTGTATTTCTCAGGCTGAGACCGTGAAATTTCTGTGGCATACTTAACACTAGGCAAAATATACTGATAGATTGAAAGGTGACTGTAATAGTACATCTGTAAGTTGTGCATATTTTAAACTTATAGGCAGTTATTGGTGTGTTCCTTTGCTTCTTTAGGGAGCAGAAGGTTTTTCTGTTGTGTCATTAATGGCAGAAAGCACCTAATGTTAGTCCTGCATCAGCAATATTAAATAGTTAAACAATATGATGGCAAAGCAATCATTAAATTGTGTGTTCCTATTAAACAACATGAAACATAAAGAAGGGGACCAACCAGCCATTGCGTTTCTCTTTGAAAGCAAAGGAGGTAGCATGTAATGCTTGTAAGCCTTTATAATATCTGAAGTCTTCTCCCTTTTCAGCGCAATCCTCCCATGCTGGTGAATGATCTGTTTGAAGATATCAAAGATGGGGTGATGCTAATTGCCCTTTTGGAGGTTCTTTCAGGGCAGAAGCTGGTAAGAACTTCCTTCCTTCTGAAAATACATGATAATTGCATAACTTTGCTAGGATATAATTTTCTGATATGTTTCAATATTTGAATTCTGTAAAAAGCCCTACTTCTACATGGCAACATAAGTTTATTCATGGAGTGGAATATCTGGTTATAAAACAACAAAAAAGAGAAATGATTACAGACTGACATTGTTGATTTTATGTAATTTTGAATAAATTTCGTCTTACTAGTTCATAAAAGTTGTTTATTTTTATTAATCTTTGCAGTTCTTCTGGGTGTTACTCCTATTACATAAGCAAGATCTAAACTGCAGAATAATTCTCTACATCTTGAAGAAATAGTGACATTTTTTCTCATTAAATTTATAGCTTTCCATCTGAAAAAAAAAATTTAGTCCTTCAAATTACATGAGGTCTTATATCCATTTACTTTGACAACTGATCTGCTGCTGCAAAGAACCTTAATTGATGTCAAATGGCTTTTTCACGGCCAAGTTGTGCACAGGGGCCAAGGTGTGTACACAGTAAATAGATTGTCTCTTGGGAGCTAGACTGCTTTTGTGCATGTGATGTGAGAGAAAACCAAAAGGGTTTAAGGCCAATGGCTCTCACTTTTTCCAAACCAGCTCACTGATCTGGTGGCAGCATCTGAAAGAGTAGAGCACCAGTCTGTCTTTCAGCCTTGCCCTCATGTTCAGACATTACCTGTTCCCTCACATACTGTCAATTTACAAGTCCCACACTTTTGCCCCTTTTTCATATTTCACCTCTGTTTTGATTGGAAGTGATATCCCAAATTAGGTAAATTCAGATTGCAAATGTGATTTTACAGTAAGATATGAAAAAGCTGTACTTTGGAGTATATTTCTGCTCTATTCAAATATGCCTATTTCTGTTACTGTTCATCTGATATGGAAAGTCTCCCTCTTGTGGCAAAACAGAAATAGTAAAACAAGAAAAAAAATTAATTACGGCACATGTTGCAGCAAAAGTCATTGGATTATGTCCTGCCTATGTGAATATGAAAGATAGATACCAGAGAACCAGAATAATATCTCGTTTATTTTAAGATCATGTATAGCAGAACATGATAGTCTGTAGTAACAGCAAGAGGATTTTAGAATCTATTTCAGGTCTTTGTTAAATCCATTTGTAACTTTATAAACATAAATTTAAATGATGTAGTGGAGTATTTGCATTACAATTTTAAGATACAGCAAGGAACTTAATTCCCTTGTAAAGTATTAGAAGCCTAGGATGTGTTCTCAATTTAATACAAAGAATTCTTTTTCAACATGTATGTCTGAAGTTCAGCAAAATTTCTTATTAAATGAGTGATAGTTGTTTTCTTTTTAATACCACTGAGGTATTAGAGAGAAAAATCCTCTAGGTAAACTGTCTTCACTACAGGCTGATTTAAAAAAAAAAAAAAACCTACCTTGACTTCTCCTTTGCAAGCAAAAATAGTTTACTGAGAGAGTGCGGCCTTCTGTCAAATATACATCTGTATATATGTGTGTGTATCAAGAGAGTAGTAGCTTATTTTGCAGAAGAAAAACAACTCTGCAATTTGTTGATGTTTATGGGCTGAAGGTAACAGCTTATATTCTGACTTTGTTAAAATGTCTTATAACTTTTTAATAATAGAAGTATCACAGTTACATTCCCTATGTTTTGGTCCTCTCTGTTAGTATATGCAAAACCAGAATTTTTCTGTTCCAAGGAAAAAATTAACCTGTAAATCAGACTAAGCTATCTACATAGTCATTTGTAATAATCTGGAACTGCATTTTTTGCAGCAAATTGGCCTAAGACTAATTGGAGTTTAAACTTCTTTCTCTTTAAGCCTTGTGAGCAGGGACGTCACCTGAAGAGAATTCACTGGGTTGCCAACATTGGCACTGCTCTTAAGTTTCTAGAAGGAAGACGGGTAGGTTTGGTAGTACTTAGTCCTGTTTTTACCTTTCTTTCTTTAGTATTTAGTGTGTGGAGTAGATTGGTGTGCTTTAGCAGGTGCTGTGTAGTTTGAATCCAGCCTGAGGGATACATCTATCTAGTCTGTCACCCTCTTCCTCCCAGAGGAGGCGAGGATGCTTTTTGGACAATAAATGCCTCTTCAGCAGCTGAGTGCAGTCCCTAGTCTGTACTTAAAGGTGAATGAAAATAGCTTCACAGCCTTGAACAACAATTTTTTTTGTTTGCTCTTGATTTTATATAGTGGGTTTCCAGCTGCTGATTCAGACACCTGCAGTCTTTTTTTCTGTTTGGGGTATATAATGAGGTCACCTGAAGTCATTCTCCTGCTCTTCTTTAACCTGTTCTCCAAGGTTTTTCATTAACCTTTGCCCATGAACAAGCTTGCAGAGCATTAACACTTTAACAGCTCTTCCTATTTATATCATGATTGCTAGCAAGCTCAATTTCATTTCCTTGAGCATTATCTGCCTGTTAGTTAGTTTCTTTATGATATAATTTTTATCCCTTCCTTTATTGCCTTTTATCATCTTATTTTTAGGTAGTGCTTTATTCAGACTATAGACCAACTGGGGACTTCAATCATGAAATTGGTTCCTATTTCTGTTGAAAAATTGTATGTGACCTTTAATAACTTACTTTTCCCAGCACTTTTCTTATTTAAAATAATTGTAGTTAGGCTTTTCTTATAAAGGAGCCTCAATCAATGTTTTTAATAATATCACTTACAATAAAAGATTTGCCACTGGAGAATGGTGGTATTCTTTTTCCCTTATTTTTATACTTTCTCCTTCCTTTTTACTTATCTTGTTTGCTCTTCAACTTACTTTTCTCTTTCTGTTTCAAATCTGTTAGTAATATAGCAAGAAGCTTCCTCATAATTTGAAATCTGCTATAGAGTATTTAGTTTGCTTTCTTATTAGCTGTGTTGTAGGATGTGCCAAAATAGTGCTTTATTTGGATTATAAAATTGAATTAATGCATTTAACTAATAATTGTTCATTTAAAACTTCTTCTGTATCATCTTTCTCCATTTACTTTTCATGCTAGTCCATATACAGAGGATCTCCGGTTTGTACAATGGTTCTATAATTTTTTTATTGTTCTTTCTACTTAAAATATTTTTTCTACTAATAATGGCATGCCGTGGTCTTAAAGATCTTTCATTACCTATAGCTAGATTTGTCTAAAAAGTTAAATTGCACCATTCAGTGATTTTTTCTTATTTGAGAAACTTGTTAGTTATTTGATTGCAAAAAAAAATGCATTAAAATATGAAACCTACTTGAATTGCATCTCATAATTGTTATAATTCCTTGTGTAAGATAATAACAGGTTTTCTTTCCTATATAGATTAAGCTTGTCAACATAAACTCAACTGATATTGCTGATGGTAGGCCTTCTATTGTACTTGGACTGGTGTGGACCATAATTTTGTATTTTCAGGTACTACAGATTTTATACTTAAGTGTTGCATGCTCAAATAATGGTTCAGTTCATAATTTCATATAAACTGGTGTAGTTCCAGTCATTCACTGAAGTTAAGTCACTTTATAATTACTTGAGGATCTGATCCTGTATAAAGCAACAGTTGATTGCTGGGGATGCTTCAGATTAGGTAAAATTAGGTAGTTCTCTTTGGAATAGAGTGGTCTGGGTCTAGAATGGAGTTCCTTCATCACTGGAACATACTCTCCAACTTTCTTTGAAGAATACAATAGATGAACAAAAGAAAGGAATAGAACTGTGGATTCTTAGTACACATACCTTTAGCAGCCTCAGTGGTGGTTGTGCTGTGTGTCTAACTCCAGTACGCTTGATGTCAGACAGTAATTATTTTCAACAACGCATGTAAACATGCGGATTTCACTGGGAGCTGTAGATATTTGCAAGGACAAAATTTAGCTGTGAATGGTGTAGATGAAGTGGGGTTTTAATTTGTAGAGGAGAAGTCATTTACATTCTGTTGAAATTGGTTGGGAGTTAAAAATGACTTTCTAAATCCTGTCCATATGAGTCAACAAAATGAGTCACTGCTCAACAATTAAAAAACAACTAATTTTTTTACTTTTCTTTATGGAGTTGTCTGGCTTTAGCTCTCTTCTAATATAGCTTTAATGTCTTTGGGATACTATTCTCCTAAACATCAGCCAGTACAATGCCTCAATGGTTCAGATCTCCTTCTCAGAAGAAATGTTAGCCAGAATGTTATTAACATTTTAATTTCAATTTTTAGCTCATTGCAATAAAAGGGGAATGTTGTGCTTCTTGGAGTTACTGAAACTCTAGTTCTCTGCATCAGTTTTACTTGGGTCTTTTTTTTTTGAGCTGCTTCTGTAGTTGTCACAGGCAGATACATGATTTTAAAATGAATGAAAGAAAAAAATGTATGTGAACTGTGGTTCTCATTGATTGCTACATGTCCTGTGCTTCTGAAACTTAGACCATCAACTGGGTATGTCTTGGCAGTTTTGAAGCCTCTTTAATGTACAGTTTAAGAAAACACAGCATGTTAATTATAGCTTTTGCCCAACTTTATTTGGTCAGTTGTATTAGGAAATCATTTAAGAAACTTGTAAGAAATAAGATGATTTTCTGCAAACAGTCCATTAACATTGTTCCCCCACAGATTGAAGAGCTTACTAGCAACCTCCCACAGCTGCAGTCATTGTCTAGCAGCGCCTCTTCTGTGGAGAGTGTTGTCAGCTCAGAAACTGCAAGTCCCCCAAGCAAACGGAAGGTGGTAACCAAGGTCCAAGGAAGTGCCAGGAAGGCTTTGTTGAAATGGATACAGTATACAGCAGCAAAGTAAGTAACCAACAAATGAACCAAATTTATATCTCACATGCAAATTTTTCTTCAGCTTCAATACTCTCTTGGTCAGGGATTGTCCATTTTCTCTGTGTTTATATAGCATCTTCCTGTGATCATGTTCTTTTTGACAACTGAGGCTGCTAAATGTTACCACTGTATAACAAGCAAGTGCTAAATAACAACTTGCATTAATTTTACAAGCTATCATATCTTAATGAATGGAATCATCTTTGACATAATTGAGAACTGAAAGAGGATTTAGATGTATTGGTATTAGTGTTGCTACCAAAAAACTTGGTGTGACAATGGAAATCTAAAAACTGACTTACCATTGCTCAGTTACAGTTTGTAGGAGCGCTAAATGCTGTTGAAAGGCAAGTGGTGAAAAATTATGAATATCCTTCTGCAGTATTGTGATACAAGAGATGTGTTACTACAAAAATTGCTCTAAATATTCATTCTTTTTAATCCAAGTTGTTTTGGAGTTATATCTTGCTATCTCTTGTTAATTTAAGAGTCTTCTTTATTTGGTATAATTATCTTACATTTGCTTTGCTTCCAAAGAGACGTGGAAAAAAAACAGAAATTAGATCAAAGATACAATAGTAGTCTGATGACTTCCACAATAGGAAAATAATAAAAAAAAGATATAAAATAAAATGGATTTATTTGTTCAAATTAAGGAATTACTGCTGTTTGAAGAGATCACTCATGTTCAAAATATGAAGGGGAAGTGGCCAATTATGGAATGGTGCCTCAGAGAAAATAGATATAGTTGTGAAATACCTGAAGGGAGGTTGTAGAGAGGAGGGAGCTGGCCTCTTCTCCCAGGTGTCAGGGGACAGGACAAGGGGGAATGGCCTCAAGCTCCGCCAGGGGAGGTTTAGGTTGGATATTAGGAAGAAGTTTTTTACGGAAAGGGTCATTAGGCACTGGAATATGCTGCCCAGGGAGGTGGTTGATTCGCCTTCCCTGGAGGTGTTTAAGTTACGGGTGGACGGGGGCCTGAGGGACATGGTTTAGTGTTTGATAGGAATGGTTGGACTCGATGATCCAGTGGGTCTCTTCCAACCCGGTCATTCTGTGATTCTGTGATTCTGTGAAGAGTCAGATTTTCTCCAGTTCTCCCATAAATAAGTAGAATACAGTAATTTATGGTGCAGTATGGCCGAATTTAGCATTGTTCCTATTGCACTGTTGACAGTAGGAATCAGGCAGCTGGAAGAGGTCAGGTACAATTTCCAGACGTGTAAACAATCAAGGTACAGAGAGGGAGGTTCATAAACGGAATTGTCAACATTATGGGGAAGAGTTGGTCAAATGTGTTGAAAGAAGCCTAGAGGAAGGGTAGTGCACTTTGCATAGCCTGATCACAATGAGATTTGAAGGAAGTCTTCATTCAGAGTTACGGTTGCCATGACCTTCCTAATGGCAAGGCTACCTTAATGTCTAAGTGTGTCCTCAAAGAAAGTCTGCATGCTTAGATAAAGTGAAAGACAGTCTTACAATCTGCAGACCACCATACCCTTCAGAATTAGTTTTTGAATAAGCAGTCAGAAATGTGATTCAGTTCTGATTGCTTTCTCATTATATATTGTTATTTCTTGATAATTTCTGTTTATTTTTCAGTGAGCACATGATTATTCTAGGTGTACAAAATTATATTCTTAACAGAAGCATGAGTGAAACTATAAAGAAATTTGTGTTTTCACTTCAACAGGATTATTGTCACTGCTAATGTTTTCATTTTAAAAGATAACAGAGTGATGCAGATTTTTATCTTTTTCTATTATGCTTATGTATCTAACTGAACTTCAGTAGTTACACTGGAGGGAATTATGATGAAGTGCTTTATATTGATAGAGATAATAGTGGATGGAGCTGTGTACATCTACAGTGTGTGTGTCATACAAGAACCTCAAGAACTTGTGTAGTGCATTTGTTTGAAACACCATTGGCTTATTGTCACTATCAAGTCCACTGGAGATGAATACAGTATGTATATGACAAAGAAACACTCAGATCTTCATTGGCAGTAATGAATTGCAGTAGATGGACAGACCTAAATTTGACCTGATTAGCATTGCAGAAACAATGGGTAGTTATGGTTTAATGATGGGCAGCCACTGGGTAGAGCATCCGTGTCTCCTCCCCTATTTAACCTAGTCTTTATGTTGTTGCAAATCACTTTTTTGTTTCATATTTCTCAGGCAAGTTGGAATTGAAGTAAAAGATTTTGGACAAAGTTGGAGGAGTGGTGTTGCATTTCATTCCATTATTCATGCTATCCGCCCGGATTTAGTGGATATGGAGAAAGTAAGGGGAAGGTCAAATAGAGAAAACCTGGAAGAAGCTTTTACAGTCGCAGAAGCAGAACTGGGAATTCCACGGCTCCTTGATCCAGAAGGTACCTAATGTGTAGCTGAAAAGTTTCAACTACTTCCATGGGTTAAATCAGATGTGCCAATTCATGGTGTTTAGACATTTAAAGAACGTTTTTTGCCATTCAGCTAAAAATTAACTACTGTGTTCTATTCTTACATAGATGTGGATGTTGACAAGCCAGATGAAAAGTCTGTCATGACCTATGTAGCCCAGTTCTTGAAGTACTATCCTGATCTTCATCATACAGCGACTGATGTGCATGAGAATGATGTAAGTTTCTCTTGCATAACTATACAAATCAGTTTATAATGGGGGGGCTTTATAAATAGACTTTATAGCTCTNAGGCTAGAGATTAGGAGGAAGTTTTTAACGGAAAGGGTCATTAGGCATTGGAATATGCTGCCCAGGGAGGTGGTTGATTCGCCTTCCCTGGAGGTGTTTAAGTCACGAGTAGACGAGGTCCTGAGGGACATGGTTTAGTGTTTGGTGGGAATGGTTGGACTCGATGATCTGATGGGTCTCTTCCAACCCGGTGATTCTGTGATTCTGTGATTTTGCTGAGCAGTTCTAGTGAAAAGCAAGCGCAATAAGAAAATGGGGAAAGATTAGCTGTAGATGTTGGAACTAGTATTGCAGATGTTTACTAGCAGATGTAGAAAACAGAATGATGAACCTGCAGCGATTTTCCCCATTTCCAGCAGTGGCAGCCAAAAAGAAGGCAAACAAGTACTGTAAATAGTAGCAAATCAATGGATTCTGAAGTTCCCTAAATGTTTCTCAAGCATAATGCCAATGAGATAGCAATAATTTATTACCTGAAACAATGTGCCACTTCTCTTTCTATCACACTGTATTTCTGGATAAGAACATGGCTAGTCCAGGAGGTTGCTTAGGTATAGTCTTCAGACTTTTAGGCTTGGGAAGCATTTACAATTCTGACACAGTTATTTTTCTGTACACAGTGATGTTTGGCTCTTCATTCTAAGGAATCATTTTCAGTCATGTGTTTTTCTTGATTTGTTGTTGTTATTTTGTGTATTTTCTAGTACACTGGCTTTGCACTAGATTGGCTATACTCAGTGATGCCAAGTGATTGTGACTCACTTCCTAATCCTGATCATTTGCTTTCTTTATGGCAAACAGGGAACACTGCTGAGACAATCTGCCTAGCCCCCTGCAAGAGTGAAAGAGGAATCAGTTCTTATCCATGTTTCTTTGCATTCCCCTACAGAGCTATAGAAGAGCTTTGAAAGGAGTGCATCTCCTTCCTTATGGCTATGTGTGGCTAAGGCAGCTGTATATTTGCTGTCAATTCCAGTTCCTGAGTACTGGAATTTTTCATTTTCCTTGCTGTAACATTGGTTTGAGGACACGTGTGCTGATGCCACAGCATCCCACTGAGCAAGGAAGCTGCTAAAATAGAGGAAGCGAGCACTGAAGCCTCATGCTGTGGCCTGTAGCAGGCTAAGGCCATCCTGTCATCTCCATGTACCATGGCAGAAAATGCAGTTTCTGCTGCCAAAAGCTTCAGCTAGGTCTGCTGCCTGTGCTGTGGTTGAATTTTGAGGAACAACCTCACTGCCATCTGAGGTTTACGCAGAGACATTGCAGGTGAATGCAGGGTTCATTCACTCTGCCTCTGGCTATAGCCACAGAGACAATAACACATGAGGCCTGAAAGGGAAACTACAGAGTTGCCTCCCGAATTCCCACTAAGATACTAAGAAATGAAATGGCACAAATTCATCAGTTTGACATGCTAAATTCAAGACCACTTCCTGTTCCTAGATATCAGTAAGATATTCCAGCAGCAATCCAGGTGAATTTTAGTAGAACTGCTGGTCCCCTGCATGTCACACTGTAGAGATAAGTAATTTACAGACTTTGAGCACAAAGTAAGAACTTGACATTGCACCAAATACCTAATGTCATCATTCTTTGTTTCCTGCCTATGTCTACTCTCTCTGTGGTTCTGTCCACCATAACTCGAAGTTCTTCACCTCTGGTGATGTTACAAAGTGATGATGATGTGGTATGTGAAAGGTTGATGGTATAGACATCTGGATGGATCCAGGACAGTAAGAAATGCAAAAATAGTCCACGACCCCAAGTGGTTACTGGCCATAAAGCAGTGAAATACATTCTAAAAACAGCTCAAAACTTTCATCTACTTAGGACTAAATAAACTCTCAAATGGCTAAACTTTTGGCATGCTGTGGTCTTTCATTACCACAAACCTTTTTAAAAATGGTATTTCTGTCATATATCACAGAGAAGCTTATTTTGCACTCAGCTGCTTTACTTATGACTGTCCAGGGAGAATCTGCCAAGAGAGAATTGAATTTCTCGTACTCAGAACATATATTTTAAAATATCTGATCTGTGCTCAAGAAAATCATAATGGTAGATTTGGCAAGCTATCATGTACAACTTCCAACAAATATTGGGACCATAGTTTACACAGTTCTGGATAGGAGTGGGAAAGTAGCCAGCAGTTAATGCAGTTCATCCCGTTGAATGCAGGATACAGAGATGAAACAAGATGTCTGGGTAATCCTTGGGAAAGTAAGAGTATATTCATATTGCATTATACTTACGGCAAGACACCAATGCTGAAAATCCAATAATACAGATTAAAAATATACAGACATAAGAACTGTATTCAGTATTTATACAGCACTTAGATTTTTAATTTTTTTTTTGAAAGTTTTCCTTTTCAGTCAACTGTTTTATAGTGAAGTATCTTGTGGAATTTTTTTCACTGAG
This sequence comes from Piaya cayana, assembly GCA_013389865.1. Classification (NCBI taxonomy): domain Eukaryota; kingdom Metazoa; phylum Chordata; class Aves; order Cuculiformes; family Coccyzidae; genus Piaya; species Piaya cayana. The sequence continues at coordinate 148,573 of WAAB01008971.1, read as the reverse complement.
TGTTTTCATGTCTTTTAGCCTAAAATCAAAGACCCCAGTTGCTTATGGGCTGGTGATAATTAGGTGAAAGAATTGTCTAAATTACCATATTAAGTAAGACTGTCACAATAGGACATCCAAATTTATTATGTTGCCAGCAGATCAAGGAAGGTTTCCACCTGGTGAGGAAACACTTGGAGCACTGTGTCCAGCTCTGAGCTCTTCAGATGTGTTGGAGAGAGTCTGACAAAGGGTCAGTCTGATAGGAGCGATGAAGGAATTAGATAATCTTTCCTATGAGAAGAGCCTGAGAGAGCTGGGGTTGTTCAGCCTAGAGAAGAGAGGGCTCAGGGGGATCTTATCAATATGTATAAACACATGAAGGGAGAGTGCAGAGGACAGAAACAGGCTCTTCTCAGTGGTGCTCAGTGATGGTACCAGAGGCGATGGACACAATCTGAAACACAGGGTTCACTCTGAGCATCAGGAAATGCTTTTTCACTGAGTGTGACTGAGCAATGGTAGAAGTTGCACAAAGAAGAGTCTCTGTCCTTGGAAGTATTCAAAAGCCATCTGGATATGCCACATCCAGTGACAACTGGATCTGGATGTCTGTGCTTGGGCAGGGGTGTTGGAGCAAATGACCTCCAGAGGTCCCTTCCAACCTCCACCATTTTGTGATTCTGCAATTCTATGATAATATTTAAGAACATACTTGATGTATTTAAGATTTTTTTTTTAGTTTTTAAATGAAAGAGTTATCATAGAGGCCTTCTTACAAAGCAAGAAGAATGCTTCTTCTAAATGGCATCATATACCAACTGAGATGTAAATTCCTTTAAAAAAATAGAAAAGTGGATTCTGTTCATTAGAGCAAGAGCTATTCTCTTTAGTACTTAAGGAAGTGTTTATAAACTCATTATTTTGCAAATTTAAGGAAAATCTTTTTTGATAGAAGTAGCTGCTTGTAATTATAGTATGGTAACTGACTTTCTTGACCACACAAGACATTTACATGCCTTTTTTTAACCCCTGCCTGCACCCATGGTTATTCTAATATTCACCTTGCTAAATTAATTGACTGGGAAAAAAGTGAAGGAGAGATTATTTTGTTTCTCAGTGCAGAGTTGGCAGTGAATCAGGTAAAAGGTATTTGTGTGACTATGTAAACCATCTAGATTTAAAATTAGTTTATTATTTTTCAGGAAGTGTTATCCACGGGTTCTATTCTAGGCATAAAAACATATGAAAGGCCAAATATGCCTAACTGGTTCATTTCAATATAGCCCTTTTGTGTCTTGTGAAAACCATGCAAGTGAATTGGATACCCTTCTGATCACTATAGCTAATAGTGCAAGGCAGAACAGTATCTATTGCCTCTTTCTTCCCTTTAAAGTGACCCAGAGTATCTATGTCCACTATAAGGCTTAGCTTAGGAATTTTGCCTAATTTGATTAGTTTATTTTCAGCAGGATTCATCCATCTTTAAGAATCTAAAAGCTAGATACTTACACTCTACCTGTAATCAGTGATAGACACTTTTCTAGATAGGGAACCCTGCTAAGGAAGATGCTAAATAAACTGTCTTCTGGAATTTTGTGTTGTGTAGTATTTCAGTATAGTTAAAACTGCCTTGGTTGAATCCTTACCTTAGGTAATGACGTTGTTTGCAGTTGATTAATAAGAAATCCAGGTGTGCTTTATGTTTTTGACTGGTATAATCCCCCTATTTTTAGTGTTTCTGCCTTTCCCCTGAAGTCTTGTATAAGGAAATATGTATCAAAGAAACGTAGAATTTGGGTATCTGGGAGAGAGAGCCTTGCAAGACTTGTCTCTTAAATTCCTGGAGTACTCTTAATTTCTTGCTTTCCAAAATTAAGCACTTTTAGGGTGTATTTCATTTGACCTATGTTAAGTGCCTGCTGTAGAATGAGATGAGTTGCACAGGAAATGCTAGATGCAACTTTTTTCCCCTATCACTCGAAAAGATCTGTTTCAGTTGCAGATGCCTTCATTTAGTTAGAAGAAGGCTATTTCAGAGTGAAGTGTGTCTGGGTAGTTTTTGATGGAGGGGGAAAGATTTCTAACCCTCTCCAGCCAACTTGACTGCCGCTATATTTCTTTAAGATGTGTTGTCCACACAAATTCTTATTCCTCTTCCCTCCTAATTCAATACTCGGTTTGTAAGGAATTTGCATTAGAAGAGTTAGAGTAACAATTGAAGCTTATCCCCTGTTTATAGTCAGAGGGAACAGCTATTTGTATGTGCATTTCTAGAATTAAAAAGGATCTAAGATGCATGAATCAGCTATGCACATATGTGAAGCTGTGTAGTTAACACATCTCAATCACAGTTACCCCAAGGTAAGTGACTCTTTTTTCCAGATAAAATAAATCATATAGTGACCAGTAATATGGAAGTCAGATCTAAAATAAAAAGTATGTCACTAGCTATGATACAGATGTGAATTCTATAGTATTTAAGTAGATCTTGTATTCTTAACATGTGTGGGGGTTTTTTTTAATTGTTCTCTCTGGACTTTCAGCCTGCTTTGCTTTATTGTGTTTGCTTCTTTTTCTTTTTCCTTCTTCTTGTTTTCCAATTTGTTTCATATTGCTAGGAACTTCAAGCAATCCCAACTTTTGTCATTTCTTTTATGAAATTTAAGGTAAGGGTAATATGCTCCAGAATAATACATTGAGTTGGACCTTTTATGCTTGTTATCTTTTTTTTCTCCTACACTTATTTGACGTTAGATTTTGGGTGAGTTTATATACACTGGCTTGCTAGCCATATGCTAATCTTTCAAAAAAAGCAAATACATAAACATAATGAGTGTCTGTTTACCCTCTTACATGAGCTGATATTGACAGCCAAATTGCTATTTCTGTGAAATTATTTGCAAAATTATTATAGGAAAGCAAGTCAACTTTCCTATAATAAATCTCAGGCAATGCTTTTGCTTTTCTTAAGAATAGATATAAACATGAAAAACCAGATTTTTAGATCAATGTTTCTACTCATCTAATCTCATTTTAGATGAATATTTTAGCATGTCTTTAGATTTATATAGTAGATATTAGATTGCATATGTGATTGATGAAGTGATGTATTGAAAGGAAAGAGCATTCATGTGTAATTGCATTATATGTGCTGCCCCCTTTTCATTTAAATTATGATGGTTTAATATATATGTGTTTAATAATCTTGGACATTTGAATACTGACAATTTTCTGGTATTAACTGAGGGTTTATAGATCTAATATAGATTATTAACATTTAGGGATTAAAAAGGAAGACTGAAGTGAATATTATGAAACAATTAACAGATGTCACCATGGTCAGTCAACAATGTTTGTAGTTTGACCTGATCCAATTATTTACCTTGATTCTACACTTTTGGGTGTTATTTGATTTTTTTTGCTTGTTTTATTTTTTCTTAATTTATTAGCAATAAGTTATTTTCAAGTGACTGTGATCAAGGGTTCATCACCTACTATGTATATCTAATTAGGGATATGTGTTGAAGAGAAGATTAATACTGATAGCAGAATTATTCCTGTCTTCTCAAACCATTCAAGCAAGTTTCAACCATTTTAATGGGACTTTGTTGTACATTCTTAGCCTTATGCAGCCCCAGTGCATTGCTTCTTAAGCTATTGAAGATCTGAAGTGGTAAAAGTTCTGTCAATTTCTTTATCGTGATATAAATTTAACTATAGAGGAAGCACACTCCTTCAAAGTATTTCTGATGGAAAGTCTTCCTCTTCTTGTGCTCTGATGAGAAAGTAATTCAGAAGATAATCCTGTAGGCTTTAACATCTTTATGCCAGCAGATTTCTCTAATGTGAGATTAATATCCTCAGCAGCAACTGCAGAAATAACTTTTTGAGCTCTTCCAGTGATTTACTGTCAGCTTTTAGAGACAGGCATTAATAGCTTATCCCTGAAGATGACACTTGGCTCAGCATTCACCATGCATCTGTAGTGCTGTTGGCAGTGAATATGTTTCAGCACATGTGTATTACATATATATATATGTAAGCCAGAGTTTTCAAAAGTAATAGCGTAATCAATCAAATTTGTATATAAGCATTTTTTGGGGACTTGATCTTCTCAGCACATAGATAATGCAGTAGTTCAAAATCTCTTAAAAAACAGGTGCCTTAATTTTTTTTTAGATTTAAGTTCATATTTGAAAATTCTGTCCTGCCTGTGCTTGATAATTTGAACAGTTTACCTGGTGCATAAATACATATTAGAGAACACNACAGGCATTAATAGCTTATCCCTGAAGATGACACTTGGCTCAGCATTCACCATGCATCTGTAGTGCTGTTGGCAGTGAATATGTTTCAGCACATGTGTATTACATATATATATATATATGTAAGCCAGAGTTTTCAAAAGTAATAGCGTAATCAATCAAATTTGTATATAAGCATTTTTTGGGGGACTTGATCTTCTCAGCACATAGATAATGCAGTAGTTCAACATCTCTTTAAAAACAGGTGCCTTAATTTTTTTAGATTTAAGTTCATATTTGAAAATTCTGTCCTGCCTGTGCCTGATAATTTGAGCAGTTTACCTAGTGCATAAATGCATATTGGAGAACACAACAAAGCATTCTTTTCCAGGTTCATAATTAAATTTCTTGTGAAACATAGATGGGTATCTTTAGCTCTTCAAAAAACCCTATTCTGTATTATGTAATTTTCAAATGAACTCTGCCATAATGGGTAATAAAATAATGTTTTGACTTTGAGTCTGGGCTGAAACCTTTCTTTGTAAATTTTAAATTTATCCATTTATTGTATTGGAACTCGTAAAGACTTTTCTCTAGTTAACCTCTTTGATGTTCTTTGGCAGTTGAGTGCTCTACTTCTGTTCATCTCTGCAATTCAGTGAATGTTCAGACAATGATATCGGGATAACTTAATCTTTAAGATGCTGTTTGGAAGTACCATGCAGAAGATAAGTCATGGTGGCTTAGATAAACTGAAATAAACGTGATCAGAGATCAATGATCCTTATACTGGGGAAAGTACAAATAGTTATAATTATCCTAGATAACTTTAATTGATGGTTTGTGTCCTGATCTGTGTGCTACTTCAGATGTGCAGGTTTTAAAAAGTAGTTTGTATGTCTGTAAGAATATCATTTTGATATTACTTTACTAAGTGTAAGGACCACTAGGCAATAATGAAAGTCTTGTTTTAAGAATGATAGCTCATTAAACCTAGGAGGTGTTGGTGACAGGTGCCCTGGTGGCTAAGAAAATCCAGCTGGAGGCCAGTCACAAGTGGGGTCCCCCAGGGCTCAGTGCTAGGTCCAGCGCTGTTGAATGTCTTCATGAATGATCTGGATGAAGGCATTGAGTGCACCCTTAGTAAGTTTGCAGATGACACTAAGCTGGGTGGAAGTGTCGATCTGCTGGANAAAGGGTTATTAGGCATTGGAATATGCTACCCAGGGAGGTGGTTGATTCACCTTCCCTGGAAGCGTTTAAGGGACGGGTAGACGAGATCCTGAGGGACATGGTTTAGTGTTTGGTGGGAATGGTTGGACTCGATGATCCAATGGGTCTCTTCCAACCCGGTGATTCTGTGATTCTGTGAAAATGAATCTTTTATGTCCGTAGCCCAAACGGAGACTTCAAAATGCTTTTGTATCAACCAAGGACTACAGAACAAAGTTTGCAGGTGTTAAGTGATGCGCTGAACCAGAAACCTGTCAAAATGTATGAATAAATAAATAGAATGTTTATGTTGTTCCACAGTGTCTTTCTTAGTCTTCAGTTAAGCAGTTACTGAAATACCTATGTCTTCTGCAATTTAAAGTAGGCACAATACCACCACTTAACTTTATCTTTTCACTTAGAGTCAGGGAAATGGTATGTGATGTAAGACAGAAGTGGCTGTTCTGGTGTTCTTTATCTTCAGATAGCACAGAGGTGTTCCTGGTGATATTTATTTCAGAAACATTTGGTGAGATCAAGTTTTAGCTTTTACTACATTTTTAAGCTATGAAGAGAGGCATCTTGCGAAATAACTATTTTGTTCACATTGCTGTATGAACAGCTGCAGACACACAAATTCTTTTCTTGGAAAGGAGGAGTTGCTTCTCAGCAACAAGAACTTCAACTATAAAGGACTAAAAGCCAGTGCTTTACGAAACTGAATTTATAGCGTGAATTAAAAGTTACATATACGACATTGTGACACTCTTATTCTCTTCCTGATGTCAAGAATATTTTACTTAAAGTTTCAGTTAATAGAATTGTTATAGGACTTCCAGTCCTTTAAGATGCATAATTTAGTATTGCCTTTATGGAGCTGACAGCTAAATACTAATAGAGATCTGAGTAGTCTATAACTAAAGTTATAACTTCTAATGAATGGACTACATTTAATATCAAAGTTCTTTTTTTGATCTCTTTTACATTCTGCTCATAGGAGAGTAGTCCAGACTTTGTTTTTATTTCTAAGTATGTTGATGTTATTTTTCTACAAACAGAGCCAACTATCAGATGAGGAGGAATTTTATTCTCCTTTCTATCTACATAATATTGAGAAGTTGGGAGCACTGGGAGTTTTGGCTCCTTGGGACGCTATGTGTAATCAAAGAAATCTGAACATTACAAGTAGCTGGAACAGGGAAGTGTCATGGGTCCTATACTGTTTCTCTGGTACCAGCTTTTAATGAATGTTAAAATACAGGAGCATGATCTACAGTGAATGTTGGTCCAACACTGCTGCTCTAATATCACGTGAACCTTGCTGCAACTACCCAGCTAAGAATTCACCTAGCAGATTAACAGATACCTGTGACATTTGCACAATCTGTTGTGTAGATTCTGTCCAACCAACTACTGCTGTTTTGATTAGAGAGAATTAGTAGAAATACATGAGAGAAGGGTTTCTTTCTTGTCTCAATATCCTGTCCTTTCCTCGGCTGCAGTGAAAGAATAGCTCTATGCTTTTAAAACTATTAGGCGAAGTTAGATTTTACCTATTTGAGGCAGCTTTCAAGGAAAGGATCTGTAATTGGCTCCTTTCCCAGGTTAGGATCTTGGAAGGAAGTACATTGTTTCTTAAATGCATTCAATGGCTATTCTTTTTTTATCGCATGCTCCAATTTTTCTTCTCTCATATAATGCTTAAAACTCATTCACTTATCTTAGGTGATTTAATCATGTGATGTGGTGTTGATTTTTTTTTTTTTAAAATAGATCTATTTTTGACAAATTTTACTGTAAAATGTCTTACTTGGTTCCGAAGAGTAGCTTCTGGTCAACAGCCAGCATGTATGGTTCGTTGAGTGGAGATCCAAGATAGATGCTTGTATCTTACTTGATGAGCCTAAATGCACAGTGCGCAAATCCCCTCTCTGTTGTGTGCAAACCTTCTCATATAACATCCTCATGAACTTTCTCATATAACATTTCACAGACCTGATATATGCCATTAATATTTTTCCATTCACAGCCAGAAAACTTTTCAGCCTTGTAAAGCACCAGTGCCATAAGTGAAATGTTAAAGCAAAACTGTGGAACAAATATGCTACTCTTCAAAGCTATAAAATGGCATGGAAGAAAAATAAACTGAATACAATCTAGATTTTTCTTTCTTTTAATTTTCCTTGTTAAAACGTTCTTTATAAATATTTTGCCAACTTCTAAACTTGGAGCTCGGTGTCAAGAATTACCCTGAAATAATTCCTAAAAAGAATTTATTTCTTTTTCAGCAATAGCGGACCAGAAAATAAAATGGTGATAAAAAATAGAATCCTCTCCTGCCTCAGATCAATTAAGTTTTACTGAAAATTGTTTCTACAAATATGTTGAAGACTAGAATTAGCTGTTGATTTATATTTTGTGTTACTTTAACATCTTGAGAACTGCAAATAATATCTTTTTACATTGCAGTGTCTCAAATTGATACTATTTCAGCATTGTAAGACTCATGTCTAGATGCTGAATTCTCCTCTTGTAATCAGAAAGTGCTTTTCAGTTAGATTGTATGAAGATAAGCGATGAGAGAATTGGGCCCTGATGTTCCATTTGCTTTCACTACAACTAATGACCTTGACTTGCTAGAGAGATGCTAATTTCTGGACTATATCTGACACAACCACTAATAGGCTGCGATGTTGTTTTTGTATGTGGTTGTACTGAATCACAGAAGGAAGACAGACTGATGCTGAGAGACCTAAAAGTGTGGGCAGAACAATTTGAAAGAGACTTAACCCGAGCACAGGTGGCAGAAACGAGCTTACAGGAGAAATACCAGGTAAGCAGTAAGGATAATTTTATATGAGGAGATATTATAGTCATCATTATGCGCAATGCGTACTTCAGTATTTTATGCATTCTATGTATATGCATGTTAGTATACTGTAGCTTAAAGAAATAAGGACACAAACAGTCTTGCCTTTTATTTGTGGAGGAATGATAATGTCAACTCCAGCTTTGCACAGATGGTTTGCCTAACATAGAGCTTTTTCTAGCAGTGTAAAAAGGACTGTCCTAGTTAAAAGCAAGCGTGTGTCTGTACAGATCCTGTGTGATATAGCTCAGATGGGAGGTATGACTGTAGGCTGGATAAAGTGGCAGGTGGAGAGGACAGGGTTTAGAACTTCATTTTTAACCCTTCTCTCAAAGGTTAAAGTCTGAATTAGCAATATAAATTCTGATCTTAATTTTCTCCTGAAGCTTGTCTGTTCTATAAAGCAGCCATTGTCTGTCCTAAATAGCTTTTAATCCATTTGCTAGTTTATCTGATCAATTATTATTTTCTTTCATATAGTGTTCAGGCATCTATTAACTAAAGGAAAATACAGAAGTCCCACCTAATTTTCCCTGGAGAATTCTGCAGTCCATTAAAACATTTAATAAAATGCATTTCAGTGTAAATATACAAATTTACTGCTACTCCCCTTTAGGAAGGGTTAGTACTTCTATCAGTACCAAATTGTCATAAGTAGTAGTACTCCATAAATACTGAAGAATTTTATTCTTTGACTCTGTAGTACATTGATTTGGTTTTTCTCTTTGTGTAGTCATTTAAACATTTCAGAGTACAATATGAGGTAAAAAGGAAACAGATTGAACTTGTAACTCAGTCATTAAGGAAAGATGGTAAATTGTCACTTGATCAAGCTATGGTGAAGCAAGCGTGGGAGAGAGTTTCTTCCAGGGTAAGTAGAAAATTATTATGCTATGGTTTTTTTATTACATGAAGAATGAGAATTTAAAATCATTTAGACACCTGTTTGCTATTGATTTTATTAGACCAAAATGGACCAAATTTATGGAACTGTTGAATTATTTTGCATTAGTGATGAGAACATTTACTGCATTATTACCTTTTAGTATTGTTCAAAAAGAGAATATGAACTTTAAAAAAAGGACTATGCTTCAGGATTTATCTTTATTTCAAAGTATTAACAGTACCTAGCTGACTTCAAACCATTGTTCATAAAAAGCATGCACAATGCGTCTTCAAAATGCAATGTTTTGATGAAAATTAGTAGAGTTATCAAAGAAATTCTTATTTAAATTTTTTAATATACCTTAAAAAAATGCTTCTCTGTATTACCAAATACATTATCAATAAATTGGCTTTTGATGCTTTTTTAACCTGAACTCAACAGTAATAAATCAGTGTTAGTAATTTTGATAGTAGTTTTGTAATAATTGAATGAAAAATACTAAGCAAGATATATTGTTTGTACTAAATAAGAGGTTATAAAATCATTACTCAGTGTATATTCTTGGATTTTTTTATGTCGAAGATTTAACAGAGTATCTCTTTAAAAATATTCTGGAGTATTGATGTAATTTTCGTTAATTTCACTTCCATAACTGGGATTGACAATAAGATACAGTAGTTACTGCTATAGTGTTGATTCCACAGCCCTTTGAGACTCATTTGCCCTTTACTCAGAGATAATAGTTCAAAATATAGAGAAAAAGATTTTATACAAGAGCATGAAATTTCATCAGGTGGAAGAAAGTCTTGTGTCCCTTGTTGTACCTATTAACTGATTAAATTTCAGTTCTGTATCTCATTGTTTGTTCTAGTTTATATGTGGTCAGTTCTGCAACTCCAATTAGGATTCTGGATGGTGAATACATGAATCAACAGATCGTAATAGAGCTTTTGTTGCCTGTGAGAATGCTATAATTTTAGAACCAATGTAAAGTAATATACTTAAGGTTTATGTCTTAAACATGCACTGTTATGTAGAGTTTGGGTCTTAAAGTCTGATTTTTCTCAATATTCTTGTTTAGACTTCCTTCCTTGTTTAATTATAGAATCCTCTTACTTTTTTTTCCTAGCTTCTTGATTGGCACATATACCTTGACAAATCTCTTCCTGCACCTTTGGGTACTATAGGTGCTTGGCTTTATAGAGCAGAGGCTGCTCTGAGGGAAGAAGTAACTGTTCAGCAAGCTCATGAAGAAACAGCAAATATAATACACCGGAAGCTTGAACAACATAAGGTAGAATTACATGCATTCATTAGGTGCATTATATGTCATTGTTTCCAAAGCTGATGAGTAAATAACCTATTCTGTACAATGAAAGTTTATTTCTAGTATCTGTGGGTGGTGTCATCTTGATGGTGGCTAAATCTAGGGTGTGATGATTTGAACTGTGGTATCTGTGTGTCTTACAAACAATATTCAAAATTGCTTTTGAATGTTCCTGCCTCTTCTATTTGAAAGATATTGGGTATTAATATTTTAATTATCACCTTATTCTAAGATTTCTATTGGGCAAAAATCTATAGGGAGCTCAGAAGTTGAGTATGTTGTTCAACCAATATGAACTTCTTAGGTGAAACAGCAGAGGGCAAACGTACTAGGTGTGCTGATAGTTCAAGTGATACCTACCGGGAGAAGGATGAATAGAATGAAATTAATTATCATAGTGTTGTGAGGAAAAATAGCATGACAAAGCCCGTCTGCTGTGGTAAACAGGAAACTTTTCCAGATGAATTTAAATGTGTTTGCCATTATTCTTTACGCAGTCCAAGTTCTTATTTTAAATCATAACTACGAGACTGTGCATTTACATAATATATATGAGAAAAATACAGATAGAAATTGTTAGTGAGATCTTAAAAGAAACTGAAACAGTAAATATGATACAGAAAGCAAAAAGGTGGTATAGAGAAACTACTGCAAGTGCAGACTAAGGCAGTATTGATTTATATTGCTTTTTTCTCTGTTGCTAATATTTAAAACTTGATTGTGGTTTTCTTATTTGTTGTGGTTTGGATATGGGTAGGTTGGGTTTTTTTATAAAAATGCCATATAATGAAAATATGGTAACTTTCATGGTCATCTCAGAACAGCTGTGACAGACAATGGTAGTTTGTCTGCAAGTTCAGTTGGATCTTCTGATAAGTCTTTATTAGAACAGTGGCAGCTCTTATAACTTTAGTTGTAGGTAATAAAATTAAACCAATGCAATATAAAAATTTCAGTGAGAAATACTTTTTTCTTTCAAAGTCTAGTGTATTGCAATGCTACATTTCATTAGCTTTCTTGTTAACATCAAATATTTCAGAATTCATAACATTTGTTTAAACAAGCAAATCAAACACTTGTTTTGGTATAGATTTCCTTTTGATACATTCATAAGAAACACAAAAAAGCATGTCCTAAAATGCGTTTTATTTGCATCAGAAATGCTGTGGTGAGGGACTTCTACTCCAACAAATACACTTTGATTTAGATTAGTCTGTGCCAGAGGAGTTTTCCCATGGAAGTGGGATGGGAAAAGCTTCAAGAGAAGCATGTATAATTATATCTTTTCCTGGAGTTTCTTTTGTCACTTGAATTTGCATTGATGAATAATAACATGCTACTGGGTAGTAACAGAAATGCATTCATGTATTTTTTTCAGTCCTTGTTTCCTAGGAAGTTGTTTGGGCGTGTATGTTAGTGTTTTGTTCAGAGAACATTGTCGTTTTCTCTATATCTTTGTCTTAGTGGGTTATATTAGTGAACTTTATAGCTTATGGCCATTTTGAAGCAAATATGAAATATACCGTCTTATTTGGACAAACTTGCATGGAATCAGGCAAGCACTTAAATTTATTTTAATTAACATTGCCACCAAGATCCAGAAATTAAAGACAATGTCTGTGCTTGTTGAGGGTCATTTTGCAGAGCAGGATCTCATTTCATGAGTACGTTATATAAAAGTTTTCATGAGTTTCCAGTTCATGTTGTGTGAAACTACTGGGCTTAATTTTGACTTATCAATGCATGTGAGCTGCATCCCTTTTTGTTCAACAAGGTCTCAAGATACTTGTTGCAAGTCTTTCTTTTATGTGAGAGTACATTAGACAGAATACCTTCAGTGGTAGTTTTGGCATAGTAAAAACAGTGCATCATTTGCATCTGAGAAAGCCTGGCTCATTTCCCTTCGCAACAAGGTGCTGGCTGAAGTGGAAAACAATGAAAATATAGGTGGGTCAATATGGATGGTCGGACTGCTTAGTGAGCTGAGCCAGTGAATTAGTATTAATTTCTGCTGTGCAAACACGCCTTTGGCTAGAAACCCTTCTTCGGCACATAGGAATAAATAGACATCTGTGATCAACACAGAAGTATGCAAATTGTTCCCCGAGGTCAGAAAGGGGTTCCTTTGCGTGGTTTCCTTTGCTAATGGGCTTCTGAGTGCTTTGTGCCTGGAACAGCCGTTAGTCAGTAAAATACCCACTGTTCTGTATCCTCTCAGCTGCTGGGGGCTTGACGTGTTAGTGTTACGGTATCTCTTCAAAGACTACTGCCAGTCATTCATTTCATATGTAATCTCCAGGAAGCCGTTTGAAGCAGTGTTGCTTAGTTACAGTTGAAATGCGCTCTGCTGTAAGGTTTTTGCTGGTACAATTCTTATCAGAGGAATACAGGTTGGAAACCACATTCTGCATCCATTTCTGTAATATAGAGAGTGATGCTGAGATCTTTTGATGCCGAGAGTGAAAAGTTCACTAAATATTGAATATGTACTTACATAAGGAGCTATCGATCTTCTGCCTGTATCTAGCGGAGTAGATTAGTTGCTGAGAATTTGAACCTATACTTATTAAAGGTTAGTATCTATTTTAAAGATGTAAAGAGTAAATTTAGCGAGATTATGCTATTATGATATTAGAGTATTCACAGACTGTATTTCAGGGATTGTTTAGTATTGTTAAGAGTTCTTGTTTTGTTAAACCTTTGCAGTATATCCTCTGTTTAAAAATCTTGCATAATTGGCTTTAGCAGAGCATCTTATAAGGGGGTTCCCTATGTAAATGTTCAAGTTGATGTAAATGCTTCTGTGATATACATAACCTTGCATGCAAATATGAGAGCATGATCAAATAGTTAACTACATTGAGTCATCAGTGCAGGCTTAAAATTGTGCTTATTAATTAGATAGCCTGCTGTGAACCTTCTCTCTCTTTCTCTCTGTCTCTCTCTCTCCCTCTTCACTCTCTCAATTTCTCTCTTAAAATCAAATCAGGATCTGCTGAAAAACATAGATGGTCACAAAAAGGCATTCCATGAGATCCATGGGGCCAGGTCTGTTAACGGAGTGCCTGTTCCACCTGACCAATTAGAGGATATGGCAGAGAGGTAAGGCTTTCAATCTGAAATAAAAAACCCATGTGAATGAAAGGCAACCTGTTTTATTTTTAATCTATTCATGTAGAAATCACTGTCTAATTATGTTTCTCAGTGGCAAGCATGAAAAAATTGGAAGTAAAAAAACCTCCTAGAATATATGTTAAAATATACCAAAAAACCTGATATGTTACAGATTGATGAGAATCAAAATAAGCTGTGGGGTTTGGGAGGGAATACTTTTTTACATTAACCTTGTTATTACTTGTCTCTGAAGAAAAAAATGTTATGTAATAACAGCCAGGATGCATGTGAAAAAAAAAAATACGACCCCCCCACATCCGACTTTGCAAAACTTAGTAACAGATGTAAATTGTTGATTTCTACAGGAATGTAATTAATTTCCTGTTCAAAATTAATCATTAGAATGATCATTGTACATAATTGAATGTTCTGAGTAGTGTGAAAGATTAAAAAAATATGTGAACTGTAATTAAAGCTTTCAGTCTCTCCTGAACATTGCTGTATTTTACAACAATGTGATTACTTTTCATAGGTTTAATTTTGTTGTATCTTCATCTGAGCTCCATCTGTTGAAGATGGAATTTCTGGAACTGAAGTACCGTCTACTGTCACTTTTAGTCCTTGCAGAATCAAAGTTAAAGTCATGGATTATCAAATATGGAAGACGAGAGTCAGTTGAACTACTTCTCCAAAATTATATTGTAAGTTGGAGTTATCTTTCTCTTTTAATAATTATTCCTGAAATATGCATATTTAAGATTCATGGAACTTACTAAAGGAAAAACGAAAATGGGACCCACCAGCCATGAACTTCATGACCGCATTGTTGTGGAACACCTTTTCACAAGTGAATCTGTCTTCCCTATGGAGGAGCTTCAAAGTGCCAAGAATGAAAATTATTCTATCGTCTCTTCAAAACCAGAAATAGTGTCCTAGCTGCTAACTGTCTCACAATCGACTTGCCAAGCATATCTAGAGGTTCTTAATACTAGATTTTAATTTACGTTAGGTAGCAATTCCAAAGAACCTAATTTCATTTTCTTTTTACAGCTGCATAGATGAACTTTATATTGATACACACAGACTAAGTATACAGATAGGAGAGATTTTTGGCATGCAGTCTCCCTCAGTACATTTTAAAAGTCCTCCAAATGAAGGAAAAAAACCAAAAAGAAATTACACTTGTTCAATATACTATATTAATAGGGCTGCCATTTTATTCTTTTAAAGAATGGTGTTTCTTCTATTCATCATTATTATATTAAACCCATTATTTTATTTCTATTCTGGAAGGAGATTGCTGTATCCCTCTATCATGTTAAGAAACAGAGGGTATTGACTTACAAATGATCACTGATACATTCCTTTTCAGTCTTGTGCTGCTGTATTTTGTTAAATTCACAGTTGCAGTGCCAAGTGGCTGGCAGAATGATACCACTGCTGCACTTATACTTTAAGGTGTGAGGGATTTTTGTAAATCAGGACTGTGCTAAATATCTTTGCCTCCTTCTATCTAATCCATATGAGCAAAATTGCACAGGAAAATTCAGTTTGGAAATAGTCCATAGTTATAGAACTGTTCAGAGCCAGAACATTGTGTAAAGATAGTTATTGATACCGGCACAGCCTAAGAGTTTTTATTGCTTTGGAAGAAAACTTCAAACTCAATAAAGTTTCTCTACAGAGTGAGAATTGGAGTCCTGCTTACGTTTTTCCCTTCCCGTGTTTAAACTTTAGCAGTTAGGGACCCATAAAAGTTCAGAAACTAAGCCTTGTTTCAGGCAAGCTTTACAAAATTCAGATGGTTATTTAAAATAGCATAGTTTGCTAAAATGGCATACAGTAGCTAATAGTTAAAGCCCACTTGCTTACACTGTAAAACTGTTACAAAAGCTACTAGTACAAGGGGAATAATGAGGAAGTGGATAGCACTGTTGTTGAGATGATTATTAGGGGAAGGAAAATGCTTCCTTGTGTCATGTTACAAAACTGCATCACATCAAAATGAGGAAATTGGGACAGGAGGATAAATAAAGCTCTGTTTCATTCCTTATGGCTTTGACTTCTGGCTCTTTGCAGGTGTCCAGAGGTGGGAAGAGGCTTTGTTTGCTTTGGCTTAGTTGGGACCAATTTTCAAGGACCAAGAGCCAAGTTTTGCTCTTCCAGTAAATTAGGAATCTTACATATGAAATCTGTAGTCAGTATGTTATAGTCAGTGACTGTATTAACAGGAGATAAAAATATATGCTTGTTTGTCTGCCAAAGCAGACTGAGCAACGTCAGCATTCTAGGAATATGTGCAGTTAGGTTCTGGATAGAACATATGCCTGGAAAATATTTGTGTACTCTAGCTGAAAAATACAAGTGGTGGGTTTTGCTTTATCCCACTTTCTTTTCCCCCGTCTGTCGTATACCAGAAGTAAAGGTAGGCATAAAATGTATACCATCAACCTGAAGAATATACCATACCTAAGAATCAGCTGTAGTGGAGATAACAGGGTTTTAAACCAAGGAACTGTGTTTTAGTATCACTGTATTAGCACTGTATGCTACATATATATGGGAAAACCTACATATTTTCTTTAAGAGATCTTGTCAGACGGAAGGTAATTTTAATTAGTAAAATGTCTGTATTTAATTTTTAAAAAATATTTCCAATAGAAAATATTTTAAATTGCTTTTGAGATCAATATCGTGTAGTTTGATAAGGTCTTTTACTTTTTTATATGAAGTCTTGCTGGTTTTGATTGAGGGTAAAATGTCTGTGTATGAGTCTGGCAAAAGCAAAGGTCAGGAGTTTGTCATGTAATTTATTCCAAAGTCTGTAGTTCTTTATGCATGCCAGAATTTTTTTTTTAAACTGTAGAGCAGAGGAAAATTCTGATTGTTCTTGACTTCTGGTTTCCTTGGTTATAGACACATATAAATTACATGCTAGATAACTGTTTATTTGACATAGCAACTGTAAAAGATTTTAAAATAGAAGATTTTTTGATATATATTGGCAGGCACAATAATTTTTAAAACTGTTTTTCATTTTTATGTAAAGTGAGTTAAAGTACACAAAATCTAATTCTCCTCTTCAAAGTACATTAAAATTTGATCTCACTTGTATCCTAGTTTTACAAAAAAATCACACCATTACACATAGAATTTTTCTCTCTTCTGACATTCCAAAGATTGTGTAGACATACGGGAGAGATACTTGCCTTAATTTTGTAAATCTGTAACTGAGGAAACAAGGGAGATAGCCCAAGTTACAAAACCATTCCAAAGCTCTAGATAAGTACATAAGGGAGACAAAATAAAAAGCTCTATTTAAAAAATGTAGGTTTTTTGTCCCTTTACAGTGGGAATTAAAGATATCATATGCTTACATAATACAGAGACATAATTATACATTACACTTAATGCAAGTAACATTTCTGAAATATGTTTATTAGAACTAACTCAGTGTCATTTGCCAGGAGGCATAGAGAGGTGTAAGTGATAGGGCCATAACTTTGTGACCAAATTATTTCAAGATAAATTATTCATCACACTATAACACATTACAGAGCTAAAATATCACACACAAAGGAAAAGCACTGTGCCACACTTTGGCAAAGCAGCATCTCTTTGTGTAGTATTTCCTTAACCTCATTTTTTTTCAATTACAAATGAGGCAAAGGAAAACTGAAGGGTAAGTCAAATGGTTTTCATCTCTTAAAGTGAAAACTGCCTTTCTCCAAAGGCTTAATACAGGAACAGTTTTTGAAGTTTAACTGGATTTTAGTTTTGTGGTGGCCTGTATGGATGAAATTTTCTCCTTTTATTGAAATTATTTTACTTTAGATTTCAGTGTGAAAATGTTTCTATTAAATAGTTTTTAAGTTGATTGCTCAGTTTTTGCACATTCACTGCATCGTACACTAGTGAATTTCAGCAAATCAGCAGCTAGCAGGCTAATTAAGAACATATTAAATAATCTTTCTATATGCAAAGTAAATAAACTGTATTTGTAAAGGAAGACTGCTGTACCATTAATTCAAAAAAGCTGAAATTTATATATAATTTTAAAATGAGCTAAAAAATCAGTGAATAATGAAGTTGTCATTTCTGTCCTGATATAGTTTCATATAAATTATCATTATTCTTAATGTCTATCTTAATTTTTTATGGTTGTAACTTTTTTCTTTTCAGTCCGTTATTGAAAACAGTAAGTTCTTTGAGCAGTTTGAAGTTACTTACCAGATCTTGAAAAGAGCAGCTGAGATGTATGCCAAAGCAAATGGTTCAGGTAAATGCCAATGTTTCTTTCACCAAAGGGACAATGTTTTATCTCTTTTGACCTAAGTATCTCTTAAAAATATCTCATGTTTGTTTCCTCCATCAACAGAGCTGTTGAGCAACTGCTGCTCTCCACAGAGACTACAGCCTCTGATAGCAATTTCACATGTTCTCTAGCATGAAGCTAGCTTATGCAGAGCAGGCCACCCTTGTGCTGTTAAGATTTCTTAGTCGCCAGAAGAGGATGATCGTGTTCCAAATTCTAGTGGGAGAAGTCTATGGACCATGCTGACTTCTGGATTGTTTTGGTGTTTTTGATATGGCCCAAAGGTGTTGATATGGCCAAATTAGGAATAGGGAACATCATGTTGTGCTGCCTGTAAATGCTCCCTGGCTTGCCTTCATTTACTAGAAAAAGACAAATAAAGAGTTGGTCGCTGTATTGTTGTAGTAGCAACAGTATGCCCTCGTTTATTGAAGCTTCTTCATTAACTCTGAAAACCTATAAGAGCAATCCAAATGACAGTTAAATTAGGGGTGTACATGAGAAAACTGCGTAGCTGATTCAACAACTGCCTCCTGTAATTCCTGAACCCTACTCAGTTCAAGAAGAATGCATGAGGGCAATGTTTGACCTAGGTAGTTACAGACATGAGATGAGTTTCATCTGTGCTGAAGAAATAACCCACTAATGTTGGTGGAGAGTTACAGCAGCAGCTGAAGTCATTAGCAGATGTGGAGAGAAAATGGATAAACTTTTGTTGTGAAACTTGATGATGGCAACACTCAAATATTATGAAAGTAAACATTTTTACAAGGTACTCTTACAATAAAATAAAATAAATAGATTTATTCAACAGTATTTAAATGTCCAATAGCAAATTCCTTTCTAAAGGGCAGCTACTCCCTTAAATGAATTTTCTAGATGGTTTATGAAGTCTCTATATTTTCTTGGGTCCTTTTTCTTCTCTTTGTTTTTTTCTTCTGGAATGAGGACATACTTGTTCCTCTATTGCCTGAAAAAAATTAGAAAATTAATTGGTAAAAAGTTGGCAACAGTTTGACTTTTAAGCCAGTGGAAAGAAGATCAGAATTTAATTCAGTGTGTTTCAGTGTAGACATAATATGTGTTTGTACATTATACATCTGCATTATTTTCTGTTTTTTAAGGAAACTTTATTTCTTTTATTATAGGTTAGAAATTAACATCGCACTGAATATGCAATATGTCTGTTTTAATTTAGCACTCATTTTATTTACTTTCCTTAGTCTTTAATTCACAGGTTTATTTTCCATTCATAGTTTTGTAGTGAAATTGACCATGGAACTGAGCGTATGTATATAAAAGCCTACTGAAACAGAAGTTATAGTAATATATAATTATCTGATGAGAATGGATACGCATAACATAAAATTAAGCTTTACAGAAATAATGATGCACCAAAGTAACAAATGTCTTCCCTGTGTCTCAGTGGAAGAAGTTGAAAATGTGACAAAATTCATGAATGAAACAACAGCACAGTGGAGGAACCTCTCAGTAGAAGTGAGAAGTGTAAGAAGCATGCTGGAAGAAGTGATTGCTAATTGGGACAGGTATAGCAGCACTGTGGCAGGTCTACAAGCTTGGTTGGAAGATGCTGAAAAAATGCTGAATCAGCCTGAACCTTCTAAAAAGGTATACACTAATAGCATATGTATCTGGCTATTTTGTAAATTATGAAATGTGGAATTTTTTTTTTATTTTCTTAGGTTGTTTTACAAAATGTCATAGATGAGGAAGAGATTTTCTCAGTTTCTGGCATACTGTCTACATTCACCATAAGTATTTAAATGTTTGCACACGTAGCATGTGCATACAGGCATATGCGTATATATATACACTAGGAAGGAAAGCATCATCTATGATAACATGGTTAGAGGCGTCATTGACATGAATGTAGGGCAGCAGTATTGCTCAGAAATACGAATGTTACAGAGTTCACTCAAAGGCAAACACAGCTTTTAACAGCAAAGTGTATAGTCAGATGCTGCATACAAAAACACTTACAGAAAATTTATTTTTCCACTGACTTTTCTCCTATATAGATGACAGATTGCAATATTAGTTGTCTCCACAAGACAAAATTATTGATATGAGTTGTTATGTTTGATAGTTAAGTAATTAATCCATTTCCCTGATGTATTAGAAAAGTTGAAGATAGCTCCATTTGGGACCTGCATTCATAAAGATAATTTTGCTGTCTTTTTTTTCTGTCCTAAAGATTTCAAACTAACATCTGCTCAGGACTTAGCATTTCATGTTATATGATGGGCCAGTATACTTTTTGTTAACATATGTAAAAAGATAGAAGACGCTTTTAAAATAAAAATAAACCTGTGAAAATTGTTTAATAGTCTCACATAATATCAATACCAACATTTATTATTACTAAGCAGGGAGTGTGATCTCAGCCAGTCAGGTTGATCTTAGCTCCTTGTGTACGTTTTATGAAAATAAATTGACAGTGTTTAAAATGAAATATGCTTACATCCATATATATAAACAGAATAAAAATATTTACTTTTCTGATCTATCTTATAACTTTGCCTTTAAAGATTTCAAAAGCAAATATCTGAACATATTAACACAGTATATGCTTGTTGCATATAGATTACAGAAGCAAGTACTTCTTGCTGTTCTGATCCTTGAAGAGTTTTAGAAAGCCTTGTTGAAAACTAGCTGTGAAAGCATTGTTCTTCCCATAATGCTAATATCTTCTTAAACTTACAGTGGTTCAAAAGTGTTAAAAATTAAGTGTTACTGTAATTTGCCTGTAGACTGAGATACATCTTTTAAAATTTAGTTGATCTATCAATCTTCAGTCTAGCAACAAACAGTAATAATATTCACTTAGATAGTTCCAAGGGTAGTTCTGATTTAGAACTTTGAATATTTGTTTATTAAAACAAAATACAATACTTACATATTTGTACAATTAATAGTCATACAACCATCAACACAAGCATCTGGAATCCCCGGTAAAAGAAAACTATTGATTAAAATATGACATACAACTTTTTAAATCATTTCCAAATATTTGCTCTGCACACCCAAAAATATATCTGTAATATGAGACAAGGAGTTCATTGATGCTTATTTGGAAACCTTACCTGCATTACAAAACGCCTCTATATTCTATCCGAGGAAAAGAACATCGTAGCTTCTTACTATGAAGTTTCAGAACTGTAGCTGTGAAACTGGCAGTGACTGATAGTACAGCTGGACAGGACTTTCACATCTATGTCTGAGCAAAGGATTGCCTGAGACTCACTGTTAGATGAACAGTCTTGGAATTATAGGACAGATTGATAGTCATAAATAAAATGAGTCACTGCCCCTTCCTTAGTCCTGAAGACCAAGTGGCATGGTTCAGCTTGCATCTTTGTGGCTGCTCTTCCTCCTCATAATTCAGTCTGCTGGGAACAGTCCTTGCCATGTGCCATCCATGAAATTGATTATTGTTTGGGAGAAGGGTCGTAGGGACAAGCCAAAACCATGTCAGATAAGATGTGGACAATCATTGGACAGTTACAGAGTCTTGTTTTGTTTATTGGTATAGCTATAGTCATAGTGCCTGGAGATACCTGCCTTAGGAACTGTTGCCCATACTCTTTAAGAGTAAAAAGGAAGGGAGGGAGCCAGTCTTTGTTTCCTCTACCTATTTATTGATATGTACCTGCCGACAAGACACACAGAATCATTTTGGTTTTATGGCTGGGCCATTTAAGCTATTTCACTAGGACAGAGTTAAAAAAAAAAAATCAGTGATAACTACCCTTTTCTCCTCCTTGCTCATCGACTCTGAGATTAAGAAGCAGCAATTAAGGATTGATCTTCTCAGGTCGTCTTGGTTGCCAGGCCATGGAAAGCTCCCTATGGTTCATGGAAGGGACAGAGTCGCTCTACAGTCTGTATATGGCCCAGGTTAATATCAGCCCATACTGTTTCAAGAGAAGACAGAAATTAGATGAGCCCTGACAGTATTCTCAATTAAGGCAGTTTTCTCTTAAGGAGCTCAGTTAGTTTAACTGAAGCTATTCACTGGAGTAAAATGAGCTGTAAGTAAAGCAGTGGTAATATTTAATTCTGTAGGTTATGTTCACAGACTTTAAAATCCTATTATGGCATATCCAATATGAAGAGCTTCAAATGATAGTTGTTCAAAGAGTTTTATCAAGCCGTTACATTTTTGTTTCATGATTTAAGGTGAAGACTTTGAAAAGGTTTTGGAAAGGTGTTTTAATTTTCTTCTTCAGGATTTCTTCCGGCACTTACCTCATTGGATCCAACAGCACATAGCCATGAATGATGCTGGTAATTTTCTGATTGAAACATGTGATGAGACGATTTCCAGAGACCTTAAACAGCAACTTCTGTTGCTAAATGGAAGATGGAGAGAACTGTTTATGCAAGTTAAACAGGTATGCGGTTTTGCTGTTGTTGCTTTTAAACACTTATTTCATCATTTCCCTGCCAGCAAGACAGAGTCACCCCTCTAGCAGGACTGTAGGACAACTTATTAAAGTACCTAACTAGTCATCAGTATTTTAAATAGAAATTAGTTCCTGACAGCAATTTTTTTAATTGTGGATTTTCCTTTCTTTATCTTTTTGATTATACAGCTTTTTATTTTTGTTTTTTGAACATTTTCAGCTAGTCTAAGCAATAGTTTGTGATCTCCTGTCTTGATACAACGAATATTATTTATGCAGACACCTCTCCGTTCTTTGAAGAAAATGTTTGGTTTTAAGTAGTTATTTTTATTGAGAGTTATGTAGAACTAAACAATGAAAATAATGAAAGTGAATATTTTATTCTTTAATGAAAATTGCCTTCAATTATAGTACTGTAACCATAAATAGGTACAATACAAGTCAGTTAACTAAATATTTTCCCCAAATTAGTCAAACATTATTCTGTCTTGTGTGCAAGGAGACACGGATGGTAACTGAAAAGAACTATGCTTTTTCTCATGAAAAAGATTCAGTTGATTTGAAAAGCATTGTTTCTACATTTAAGCTTTAAAAATCAGAGAGGTCTGAGATAAAAATACAGAGAGATATTTCACACCTCATAAACATGTTAGAAAATATGTTCCCTGTGGTCAATATACATGTAATATTTTCCCCTCTTTTTCTGTCTCTTATTTTCCCTGTGACTTAAAATAGCAGTTGCACGTTTAAAGATGCTCAATCTTTTTTCTTTACTGGCATGATGTTATTCCCTTTGTAGTCAAGTTAAATGGAAAAGCAAATGAGGTCTCCTTTTTTATTGTAACATTTCCAAGCTGGTCCTCAAGCTTTATTTGCTGATAATGTCCAGGATATAAATGTCTCTTCCACTACTTATGCTGCTTCTTTCATATGCTGGCAGTAAGTTTTTTGTCATTGGCTTTTCATTGTTTCTGTCGTACTGCTCTTTCCACTATAAGACCTGTGCTTCCCTTTCCTCCAACCAGCAGTTCTGTTATTGAATTTTCCTTATCCTTCAGCTTTTCTAGACTTTTCATTTTCTGTTATCTTTGCTGATTTTTTGAAATTGATGCAATAAGTAATAAGAAGTGAATTGAGATGTCAATTCTAGGTAACAAATGAGTCTGTCATTCTCCAAATCATCCAAGCCTTAAAAATGACTTATCTGTTGTATGAATGTTGTTCTTTTTAATGTCAGCACTACTGAAACTAATGTAGACAATTAATGTCTAAATAATGTAGAAAATGCATTTCAATTATTTTGCATTTTGCTGAATACAGTTTTTCCAGTAAGCAATTGCACTGAAAACATGCTAATTCTCTTAAATCATTACTGAATGCCAGAGATCCCATTTGGGGTGATAATTTTTTGTTTGTTTATTTTTACTTTACGTTTTCTTAGTATGCTCGAGCAGATGAACTGGACAAAATGAGGAAGGAATACCTGGATGGTGTTGCCCATTTGACAGCTTTTATTGATGAAAGCAATAGGAAATTTTCAGTTCCTGTAGAAGTGTCCTTCCTTGAAGTTAAAATGTTTGTACAAGATTTAGAGGTAAGTATCTTTCTTCCATTCCTTTCCTTATCTTTCATAAGAGAGAAACTTAAAAGTATTTTATTCTGAGGGCATAAAATTATTTGAGTAAACTTTTCTATTGTTACTATTGTTTTTTAACCAATGGTGCTTTATTTGTATAACTATATAATCATAGTATGGTTTGGGTTGGAAGGGACCTTAAAGATCATTTAGTTCCACCTCCCCTACCAGGGGCAGGGATATCTCTCACTAGACCAGCCTGGGCTTGAGCACTTCCAGAGCAGGGACAGTCACAACTTCCCTCGGCAACCTGTTCCAGAGCCTCACCACCCTCATGGTGAAGAATTTCTTCCTAATGTCTAATCTGAATATTTCCCCTTCCAATTTAAAGCCATTTCCCCTCATCCTATCGTTACATGCCCTTGTAAAAAGACTCTCCCCATCTTTCTTGTAGGCTCCCTTCAGGTTCTAGAAGGCTGCTATAAGATCTCCCAGAGTCTTCTCTTCTCCAGGCTGAACAACCTGAGCTCTCTTAGCCTGTCCTCATATGGGAGGTGCTCCATTCCTCTAATCATCTTTATAGCCCTCTTCTGGACTCATTCCAGCAGTTCCATATCCTTCTTATGTTGGGGATTCCAGAACTGGACACAATACAACAGGTGGGGTCTCAGGAGAATGGAGTTGAGGGGCAGAATCGCCTCGCTTGACCTCCTAGCCTTGCTTCTTTCATTGCATCCTAATATACAGTAGGCCTTCTGGGCTGCGAGCATGCGTTGTTGGCTCATGTTGAGCTTCTCATCAATCAACATACACAAGTCCTTCTCTGTAGGGCTGCTCTCAGTCACATCATCCCCCATCCTATATTGAAACATCCGAATGCCCTAACCCAGGTGTAGGACCTTGCACTTGGCTTTGTTGAATCTCATGAGCTTCTCACAGACCCACTTCTCCAGGTCCTTCTGGATGACATCTCATCCTTCTGGTGTGGCAACTGCGTCACTCAGTTTGGTGTCATCTGCAGACTTGCTGAGGGTGCATTTGATCTCGCTGTCTATATCATTGATGAAAATGTTAAACAGCACTAGTCCCAGTACAAACCCCTGAGGGACTTGTCATGGATCTCCATCTGGAAACGGAGACACTGGCCACTACTCTCTGAATGGGACCATCCAACCACTTCCTTATCCACCAAACAGTCCACCTATCAAATCCATATGTCTCCCTATTTAGAGAGAAGGATGTTGTGGAGGACCATGTCAAAGGCTTTATAGAAATCTGGATAAATTACATCCATTGCTGTTTCCACATCCACTGATGCGGTCACCCCATCATAAGGTTGGTCAGGCAGGACTTGCCCTTGATGAAGTCATACTGGCTGTCTCAAATCACCTTCCTGTCTTCCATGTGCTTTAGCATAACTTCTAGGAGCATCTGTTCCATCATCTCCTCATGATAGAGGTGAGGCCAACAGATTGGTAGTTTCCATGGTCTTCTTTTCTACCCTTTTTAAAAACGGGCATGTCATTGTTCTTCCAGTCCACAGGGAGTTCTCCTGATTGCCATGACTTTTCAGATATCATAGAGAGTGGCTTGGCAATGACATCAGCCAATTCCCTCAGGACTCTAATCAGGTCCCATAGACTTATATATGCTCAAGGTCAGGTGATCACAAATGTGATCTTCCCCTACAGTAGATGGGGCTGTACCTCCCTGGTCCCCTTCTTGTTGTTCATTGACCCAGGAGGAGTGAGGAGAGCAGTAATCAGTGAGGACTGAGGCAAAAAAATTGTTAAGTACCTCAGCCTTCTCCTTGTCTGTTGTTAGGAGGTCTCCATTCTCATTCATCATTTAAGGTACGCTTTCTTTAACTTT
Organism: Piaya cayana; assembly: GCA_013389865.1. Taxonomy (NCBI): domain Eukaryota; kingdom Metazoa; phylum Chordata; class Aves; order Cuculiformes; family Coccyzidae; genus Piaya; species Piaya cayana. The sequence continues at coordinate 122,749 of WAAB01008971.1, read as the reverse complement.
CCTTTTCTGGTTGATGTGCCTTTAGAAGCATTTCTTGTTAGTCTTAGATTCCTGGTTGTTCTACTGACGTATTCCTTGAAGAGCTAGAAGTTTGCTTTCCTAATATTTAGGGTCCTATCTGTACTCCTCGCTTGCTCTATATCTCTTGTGACTTTGAACTCCACCAATGTACGTTCACTCCAGCCCAAGCTGCCTCCAATCTTGGCATCACTGATGAACTCACTTGCATTGATGACCATCAGGTCCAGTATTCTGTCACCTCGACTGGGCTGTATCTATTACCTGGGTTGAGAAACCATCTTTGGTGCACTCTAGGAGTTTCCTAGATTGCCTATAGCTTTCCACGCTACTTTTCCAGTGTATGCTGGGGAGTTGAATGCCCCCAGTAAGACAAGAGCTTGTGGGCGTGAAGCCTCCTGTAGCTGGAGGAAAAAGTCTTCATTGGTAGGCTCTTCTTGATCAGGTGGCCTGTAGTATACATCAACCACAAGGTTCCTTTTGTTGCCTCATTTTTTTTATTCTCACCCATAAACTTTCAACCTGTTTGTGGTGGTTCTTCAGGGACAGCTATTCACACTCTTTCTATATTCTGATACAGAGAGCAGCACGCCACCCCTCCTTACTGGTCTATTCCTTCTGAACAGCCTGTAGCCATCAATACCCACAGTCCAGTCTTGGGATTTATCCCACCAGATTTCAGTCATGGCAATCAGATCATAGCTTTCTAGCAGCACGGTAGCTTCCAGTTCCTCTGGTTTGTTTCCAAAGCTGCATGTGTTTGTGCTAAAGCTAATATAAATTGTTGTATTCTTCAGTGATGTTTCCAGAGCTTATTCCCAAACCATTATCCCACTGGATATTTCTTCCTGTCTAGTTTCAAAACACATTCAGGTAAGCTGAGAAATACCCTTTGACATGGTTTTCTTGAGTTTGAAATATAATCCAGTATTCACTGAAATCAGCCATGCAAACAGCAGTGTGNAAGACAAGAGGGAATGGCCTCAAGTTTTGCCAGGGGAGATTTAGGCTGGACATTAGGAAATAATGTTTCACAGAAAGGGTCATTGGGCACTGGAACAGGCTACCCAGGGAGGTGGTTGATTCAGCTTCCCTGGAAGTGTTTAAGGGACGGGTAGACGAGGTGCTAAGGGACATGGTTTAGTGTTTGATAGGAATGGTTGGACTTGATGATCCGATGGGTCTCTTCCAACCTGGTTATTCTATGATGATTCTATGATTCTATGATATCTCTGTTATCTGTTGAGAACAGACTTGTATCTCCCTTGAATGCATAAATGCTGTTCTTGAATTTTTTTTTTTAAACATTTGTTTCAGAATATTAAGCAGAAATTGCCTGCAATGGAAGCTCAGTACAAAATGGCTACAAGAACTGCACAACTTCTTACAAAAGAAGTTGCACAAGAGGAAGTCAATGAAATGCTTGGAACTTTGTCAAGGATTAAAGAACAACTGGGCAAGGTTGCAGAATACTTTTTCTACTACACATGTTGACTGTTGATCTAGTAAATAGTAAGCTTTTCTACATAAATGCTCAGATATATGCATTTGAGGAAATATGTAGGTATAGTAATAATAGATTGGATTTTTGGGAGAGAAAATGTTACTTCTTTTAGAATCTAAGACTACTGTCCTTCAATGTAAAATTCTTAGGACTCGACAACCATATAAATCTGCATGCAGAGGAAGCTGCTATTTATTGAATTTTACAGTTTTTTTAATAATTATTTCTCTTTAAAATGGCAAAAAGGTTAAAGAGTATTCCTGTGCCCTGGTGTATGAGTGCCAGCGTCTACTGTCTCCACTGGAAGAACTAGAGAAACAAATCACACATTTTTATGAATCTCTTGAAAAAGTCAATGAAATAATTTCTATCTTGGATCCTGAAGTGCAGCCTACAAATGTTCTTAAACAAAAAGCCCAAGTAAGTTTCAAAAACACCTTCAATAGCAGAATGTTTTCCTCATCAAAGGCTTTTTTAAACCTTTTTTCCCCCCCAGCCTATGCAACTTCATACTTGTTTTCTTTTTCTTCTATCTCTTTTTTTAATGTTTTTTAAACTATAATCCTTATTACTTAATGTTATTTGTAGTGAAATTTGGATTACATCAGTTGACATGATGTGTTAAATTGTTTAAAGACAATAAAGGTTAACATCTCAACCTGTTACTGTGAGATATTCTTAGGTCCGTTGTTTTCACTACTGCCTTCTTACAAACATACAATAAATATAGACATCCCATAAATTAAATCACATAATAATGTGTTGACTTACATTCTCTAAAACTACCCAGAAGGCTTGGGTAGGTGTCAATGACTTTGGGTTTGGTTTTTTTATAGATAGCTATTGCTATTTGGATAGAGGACTCTGCATACAAGGAGAAAGTTGCATGCTCTGTGTTATTCTGTGTCACATTTTCTGTAGTTTGTTTTTCATGGTGCTTATACCTTGTCCAATTTGTTCTTAGTGTCTAAAAGTATCTTCCTGTTATTTTTCCAGACTTTTCTCTCCTTTGTCCTGGCCAGGGTGGGTGTAAGTTGGGGTTTTTTTGTTTGTTTGTTTGTTTTCTCGTAGGATTTAGTAGCTTATCAAGAAAACTGCAAGAAAGATGTGTCCCTGATTGAGAGAAATAGTCAGAGTATCCTGCAGTGTGTGACTTCAAGTGAAGTGCTACGGCATTTCCATCAGTCAACATTTCAAAAGAAAGTTACACAAGTTCAGATTACTTTTCAGGTAATTTTGTTGTACCTTGGTAGGTTTTTTTGAAAGCTTGTTCATATGCAACTGATCCATTCTACTGTATCTCCATTTCATCACTCTGCAGCTACTGCTCTAGAAAACTCTTCTCTCTGGAGTTATTAATTAAGGATTTGTCTGTATTGGGTAATAACTGGTCAGGGGAGTGGTGGTCATATTCTCCTTGCAGTTATTCAGAGGTAAGAATGCCTCAGAAGAACTCAGTATTTCAGGGTTTTCCCACATCTCGGGATCCTTTGGAATGAGGACATGAAATCCACCTGCTAGGGCTGCACTGGTTTTTGTTTCTACAACTTTGTTATCTTGGCTAATTATTTGTTCCTATGTTCCCATACATCCTCTTTCACACAAATCATGGAAGATGGAAACTTGCAAATGCTGCTGGGCATTGTACCTCCTCAGAAAATACAATGGATTATGAATATCGATATTTACAAATACGTGTTTGCATTTGTTCATGTAAAGATGTGTACTTTGGGCTATAATTCAAATTACCTGTAGAGCTCTATGTTGTTGTTAGACATATTGATTTTTTTAATATATATTTAGCCTCAGTCTAGCCCCTCTCTAGCATGAAATTAACCATTATCTTGGAATCAGATCTCTAGATGTTAAGTTATGTTAGAGTTATTTTCAGGCGCTTACTGTTCAGTATAAGGCTATGTAAAATGAATTTTAAGCTACAGAAAATCACCTGTCGGTAAAGAGGTGGATTCCAAAATTGTCTTTGTGTTTTGTGGGTTGTACTTTAAGATCAGTGGGTTTTGATTTACAACTTAGAAATAAATTATTTAAGTTTAGCTTATAGTAACAGAAGCAGATACAGTTGTAGCTTGGTAAATTTACCATGTTAAACATTAATTATTTTATTTCTGTTAATATGGATGGTCATTTATCTCTTGGTGTAACATGGAATAACAGTACAAAATATGGCATATGCAGAGTTAAAATATTTATGGATCTTGAAACTGACATTCTCGCCTGTAAAGAATACTTTCCTATATGATTCTATTATTATACATAAGTATTTATCAGGAAACTTGAAAAGCTTAGCAAGATATTCAATTTGAGAATTACAGATTTGATTAGCTCACAAGTCGTTACAACACCTTACACTAGGGTTTGTAATCAGTGAGGATAGTGAAGTGTGTGGTTAGTAAGCAGCATTCAGCTGTAGCAAGGTAATTCCAACTGGTGAACTCTTAATTTCTCCTGGTAAAATTTGTTATTTGCTTATGGAATTGTAACCTTTGGATAATGTAGTGCACTGAAACAGACTACAAAACAGAATAACGAGGAGTAGTTACTATGATTTGAAAGCAAGATCACTTCAGAGTGGCAACTAAATCACAAAATTTCCTCTCCTTCTTTTAATTGTACAAACCTCCTCCAGGTCAGAAGACCTGTGACATGGAAACAGTTGGATCCATAGGTCAAACCTCCTTCGTGCAGAGTAATGTAGGTGGTCTGCTGCTAGGAAAAAAGGAATGGTAAGCTTTTAGCCATACCAGCTACTTTACATTTGAAAGCAGGTGTTAGGAATGAAACACTAGCCAATTGGCATTACGAAAGTATCAGAGAGATCTGTATTAGATATCTACCCATTCTTATTTGAATGAAGGATAACATTATTAAAAATAGGGAAAATGAGAGCACAAAAAACCTTGTGAACAGCATGTATTTGAATTTAATGACACCAATCAAAGGCATTGTTTATGAGATGATGGTAAAAGAGAACAAATAAAAATCAGTGAGAAAATACCAACTCATTTTCTTTGCTTATAACTCAGAATATGGTCAGGAAAGCTGGTGACTGGAGAAAAAACATAGAAGCAAATAGCCGTTTGATGAAGAAATTTGAGGAGTCTAGAGCAGAACTGGAGAAAGTAATACAGATTGCCAATTGTTGCTTAAAAGAAAAAGGAAATCCTGAAGAACTTCTCAGGAAACATAGCGTGAGTAATTTCTCTGACCTTCCTTGGTGGAATCTTTGAGTGCATGACATGCAAGTGAAAAACCTATTTAATTATAAAGTTGTTGTGTATTTCTTTTGTGTATAGAATTTATACAGATCAGGTCAAACTAATGTTAAGATAGAAAAACAAAAAGGAAAAAACATCATCCCTCTTTTTGATGAATGTAAGCAATCAGAAGGTGGAGAAAGAAGACCTCATAGAAATTAGGACTGGCTGTGTCACTAGAACCATTGGAGTGAGGATACTACATTTTGCCAGTCTCATGCATCGACTGCCTTTTTTTTTTTTTGGATGAATATCTGTGTGTGTATTAAAACCATTACTTATGAATGTAGCTTTAAAATATATCTTTGTTAAAATACAATCTCAGTATACTGGCTAAGAATAAATTAATTCGCTGGACTTGAAATAGCTAGAATTAGTTCTTTCCTTGGCTCAAACTTCAGTTCTTCACTGCAGCAGAAGTAACCTTGAAACTTAGAGTGTGTTAGGGAAATTCGTGTTGTCAGGCTACTGTAACAGTAATTAGCTTCATCTTATCACTTTCTGCCTCAACATCAGGAATTCTTTAATCAGTTGGATCAGAGAGTCCTAAATGCCTTTCTGAAAGCGTGTGATGAACTTACTGACATCCTCCCAGAACAAGAGCAACATAGCCTGCAGGAAGCTGTGAGAAAACTACATAGGCAGTGGAAGGTTAGTGACATCGAATGACGTGTCTGGAAAATGTAAGCTGAACTTTGGAATGTTTCTGCGTGACCTATACATTGAAAAAAGAAAAAGTAATTAAAAAAAAAGTTGTATTATTCATTTTCCCCCACAATTGTATTTTACAACATTAGAGAGTTACCCTCTTGAAAAAGCCCTGTTAACAATAGCAGTAAAAAGTCAAGAAATGTGAAAAACTAATTATGAAACTTCAATTTCTCCCCCACGTGCAGCCATAATGATAGTTGTGTTAAGAACATTTATTGAGAATAGGTGCAAGCTTTTCTTACTTTGTGCTGATGTTGGATGATTATAGTTGTTTTCCCACCCTTAACAAAACAAATTTGGAAGACATGAGGCCATCAGTTTAAATTGTGTCTTCTTTCAAAGGCTCTAACAACTGAACAAGCATTGCTCATAGCAAAAAATTCCACAGCTTGCTAGCTGTTTCTCACTAGTATACAAACAGGAACTTCTGGAAGTAATTGTGAATATACTTTTGCTGCTATTGTTTGCTTTATTATTTTATAAAGGAAATATTGTGTATATCTTACAAATATTTGTATAATGTATACATGCACATATAATGTTCCTTATACACACAAATTCTGGTCCCGCCAAACTCATGACTTTTTTTATGTATCTGAGATATTGGTAGAAGAGTTACCTTATTAAATTAAATTAATACCGAAAAACTCTCCTATGTTCATGCATACATATGCTTTATTTTCTGTATTAGCGGTTTTTAGATAATTTATTTGTAGTAAGTTCAGGCTGAGGTAATGGGAGTAGTGTTTTATCTCTGTGCTTGTTTACTGCCCTTGTGGGCATGTAGGATCTTCAAACAGAAGCCCCGTATCATTTGATCCACTTGAAGATTGAAGTACAGAAAAGCAAGTTCCTGGTCACAGTGGAGGAATGCAAAGCTGAACTAGCTCGGCAGAATAAGGTGTTATCAAGAGAAGGCAATGAAAGGATGATCAAAGAACACATGGTATGAATTATATGCCACCACGTGGGCATTTACAGAAATGCATTTAAATGTCAATAAACAGAAGGTCTGATCATCTCCTAAGGCACCACCCGCTCTGTACACAACTCAATCACATCAGTCATTGGGGTCTTTAACAGAAATTTTGCTTTCAGTTTATAGGAAATATACAGATATGCTTTGATTTCTGCGAATTTGTGTTTTTATCAAATTTTCTGCTTTGTCTCCTATCAGTTGTTCTTCGGTGACAAGGGACCTTACCAGCTGTGTGAGAAAAGGCTTCAAAGGATTGAAGAACTGTGCCAAAAACTCCCAGTTACTGATCCCGTGAGGGCTGCATTGGAAACCAGCCAACGAATCCTGAAGGATCTCAAATCCCAGATAGCTAGCACTTACATAAAGCTAACAGAGCACTCGGATACCTGGAAGGGCTACAAAACCAGGTGCTGGCTCAATAGCTAGCTGGGTCTTATAAAGTCTTAATATGCAGTCAGTCCTCTAAATGTTGATGTAGATCAGTACCACATGAAGAATGATACTGTGTTGTTAGCTTCAAGTAGAAAGCTATTCTTCATGTGGTAATTCTACAAGTTATAGTGGGGTTTTGAGTGGACTTTGTAATTTGTGGTTTAAAATTAAGATGTTCTCACTTGGTGGTGGCATTTTTTCTGTAACTTTTTTCCTTGCTGTGCATTTTGTGATGATTTGTTTCAGATTTTCTGAATTGGCAAGTTGGATTTCATCAACAGAAAGAGAGCTAAAGAAGATAAAGGAAAGTGTCAATGATACTTCCAAATACAAGCAATTTAAAACATCTGTGGGGGTGAGCCCTTGATTTATATTCTAACAAAGTTACTGGCATTGCCACAGAGACTTTGGATAAAATTCTTACCTGAAGTAGTGTAACTGTTTTACTATGTAGACCTTACTAGCTCTGCTGATTCCTGGTATTAATTTTTTTTTCAAGAAAAAGTTCCACGTGCAACAAAGTGTAGCCAAAGTCCCCAGTTTTAATAATTTAAAGAATGACAGGTCCCTTTACCTATATATTCACAACATCTAAAATGTAGACGCTCCCTATTCTGCTGTGTACACAGTTCAAATCACTGTGCAAAGGAAAGCCAGAATTTTTGAAAGATCAAGTTACTGGTTTACGTTTAGGGAAAGCTTCTGTAATAAAAATTCTCTTCTCTAATACTGTAACAGTGGAGGCAAAGATATTCTACCATTCACTTTTGTGTTAGTGACCAGTAACAGAAGTGATGGAATAGTTTAAGATTGGGTTGTTTTGTTAAAATAGTTCTGGCAATAGTGTATGGTGTTCCTTGGGACCAAGCTTGACCCTTAATTCTTTTTTTATTTCACATACTAGGAGCTAAAATAAGAATATCACATATTGTAGGGGTTTGTGTCAAAGTCATGAGTGGGTTATGAAGCTAACAATGCAGTGAAATGTAATTAGGGTGACCTTGATAAAGCAGAAGGACCTTTAGCTTCATGGATGCTTCTGCTCCAGAAAGTCTGATTTACTCACACAGTTTCAGTGTTGGCAACCTCTCATCAGCACTGGCGCAAAGATATAAAGGAACTACTGGGTGAAAAGGGGGGGAAAAATATTGTTATTCGAATAGGGAAAAAATACATAAGGCTTTTTGCCATATGAGATTTTATCTTTGGGGAAGTCAGCATTTAAGATTTGAATGATAGCTAAGAAAATTGGTCAATATATGGAAAATAGACACAATCGTGTCTACCATCTATCTGTCTGGCTATCTATGTATTTCTCTGTAAGTAAAAATGTTATATAGTTTGTAAGGAAAATGTGCTCCACTATTAAAGAACAGTGTAATAAGTAGTAAAGGAGTAAAATCTGTAGAGGAAACACAAAAATCTAGCCATTGACTAGAACGGAATCAGATAGGGTATACAGATATAAAAATGCTACATTTCTAGTGTTTCAAGATAAGAATAAAGGTAGTGAGTGTGTTTACACTACTAATCTTTGAACTGGTGCCATTACTGTCACTCATTAACATGTTTTATTTATTTGAAGAAAATATGTTTTGATCCTTCCATAGGAAATTAGGAAGCATATTAACAAGCAAGGAGAAAATCACAGCTGGCTGAAATCTACACTTGCTGTTTTGACTGCAGTATGTCCTGATTTGGAGGCTAGAAAGACAGAGGATGAGCTTTGTAAGCTTTCCAGTGACTTCAAGGGTCTCCTAGATTTGCTGGCTGAGGTACAGTATAAGACACAAGGAATCGCCATTTACAGTGTCACATGACATTACATCAATTGTGGCTTCACAAGCATAAGTTCCCTGCTGTTCAGCAATGAAAAACTCATTTGTACTGCCTGGGTAGGAAAGCCTTGAGAATAGCAGGCAAAAAATACTGACATTATTATAATAGATCTTTTCCCTTTCTAGGACTGGGAAGCATCATAGTAAGTAGTTTTGGAATCAAAATGTCAGTATTTTTAGAGGCAAAATTTTCTACAGTCAGCTGTTAGTGAACAGCTAATGGATATAGATTTTTAACTTGAATCTTTATATTTTATGCTGAAACAATAAATGAACTTCTGTGAGGTAGTTTACAATCATTTAGATTGTCTACCATGCAATGAATTTGCAGGTAAAGGCTGCAGTTTTCTGGAGTGTAAATTATAATGAGATACTGTAACTGCTGAAATCATTGGAAGTTTCTAACTGATAAGAAGCAGAACCTCTTATAATTCACTGCACTCTTCATTTTTGTGGGATCTTGGGGAACTTACTGCTTCAACAGTTTTCCCAGTAAAAAGTTCAAGAGAAACTCAGAATGTCTTACACTTAGGATGAACAGATCCATTTCAAATAAATGAGTTTAGGATATAAAAAGAGTTCAGGCTTCAAATTCCATTGTAAAGGTTGATTCTTGTGCAGACCTTGTAGGTGTTGGAAAAGTTGATTGAACCAATTTTATGATTTTCAAGTGACTGCAAAAGTCACTTAACTTTTTGTTTCCTCCAAGAGACAGAATTAAGGGAAACAAAAGTTCATGAAGGTTTAAAAAAAAAAACCCAAAACAAAAAACCCCCCAACTAGAATCTAAATTTGTTTTGAATAAAAGCATAATTTAAATGGCACTTCATATTATGTCATGTTATAGTTTTGAGACTTCTGATTCTTAAAAGTCTGAATACTCTTTGCCTATAAATTTACAGCTTGTTAATCAGATGGATTAGATTGTTTAGAGGAAGACTGATACTAGGTATTTCTAGAGTTGAGCAAAGGTTTTTTTTGAGAGTAAAGCCTAAACATTTGTATAACAGGAAAGAGAATGTCTTGAAACTGAATGACCATCGAAAGTGAATGTGGACTGGAAAGAAGGAAAAGAAGGGAGGAAGAAAAGAAAGGTGTTTGTTAGATCCAGGATACTTTCTGTTTAAAACCTTTAAACACAGAAACCGTCCGAGAAAGTGTCCCTGCTGGGAATCAGCTACAAGTAGTTAGCTGAATCATGCATAGAGGGAAGAATGTTCTTATATGTTGAACAGATGTATCTTTTTGTTTATAAAATTCTACAAACTGAGACTGGGTATTGCACCACATGCATATTGTCCATAAAACCAGAGGAACAGGTCATTTCAATGTATTTGTGATTCAACAAGGTGTTGCTCTAGAAGGTCCAAGAGGCAGCAAGATTTTTTTGTGAGTTCGATAGTACAATCTGTGTCAGCTTGCAAGGGTGAGGACAGCTTGTATTTTCTAAGTTATGACTTGCTATCGCAGACAGCTATCTACTGTATGGCAATATAATAGGGAGTATGACTAAACAAGTCAAAGGTTTCTTTGGCCACGTTTTACGTCTACAATCATTCTTTCAATGTAAAGGTGGAGGTATCTATTAAGAATGCTGAAGAAAAAATGTTTTAATTTAGACAATTTACTGCATTTTTTTAAAAAAATATACCAAATATAAATGTGACCTTAAAATATAGCTGTGCCTGTCGACATGAAACACAGAAAGTTATCTTTAAATCTAGATTGAAAAAACATTAGGCGCTGTTGGAGACTGTGTCCAGTACAAAGAAGAAGTTAAAAGTGCAATTGAAGAGTTAATCAACAACTCTAAAGAAGCCCAAGCAGAAGCTGAAAAGATCCTGGATACCGAAAGTTTATTACAAGCTCAGCAACTACTACTTCATCATCAGGTGGGGCAATCACTTATGTCCACATTGATGTTTTTTAATTTTTTTTTAAGGTAGAATGTATGTAATAACAAAATTTTGTTATATTCATTAGCATAAATCTTAAAATTTTAAATTTATGAAGGAAACAGTCTTACATGGTGTAGTATTGATTTCTTATAATGAAAAAAATACTTGAAAAATTACAATTTCTTAACTGTTAATGCCCAAGGAGGAGCTTCTACTTTCTAAAATGTTGCTTTGGATAAATGACCATACTGTCACTCTTTTCCTCCCATTTGTTCATTAAAATGTTCTATACGAGCTTTGGACCCAAGGTGTATTTTTGGTGGGTATATGAGACTCATCAGTTTTGTTACCTTTGTCTGTTGCTTTAATTGCATATGCCTGCAAAAGCAGAAAGTGATTTCATTGTTCAGTTTCCCAAAGAAGCTAAAATCTCTCATAATTCTTGTTGCATGATCCTTTTAGCAAAGGACAAGGAGACTCCGTGCAAAGAGGCAAGATGTGCAACAGCAGATTACTCAAGCTAAGCAGTTGCAGGTTGAGGGTGGCCTGCCCAGCACAATGCAAGAGGATTTACAAAAGTTGGAAGGAACATTGGAGAACATGCAGCAGACTATGGAGAAACGTGAAGAGCAGCTGCAGGTGTGTTGTTTGCAAGCAGAAGTATAGCCCTGTGCTTTCTTCTTTTTTCTTATCTTAGTAAAAGAATTATTTTTTAAAATGTAAAAAGCCTAAGCTAACTTTCTCACCTCTGAATCTTGATCCTTGTGTTTTTCATGATTAGTACCTCCATGAAAACTTCTTGAAGCTACTGGATACCTCTTAATGAAGAAACGGTTTTTTGTTTGGAAGGGTTTAACAATCCCAACTATTCAGTCATAATACATATTTTAAATAATTTATGTGTGAGTTAATTTTTACATGGGCTGTCTCCCTGTTTACTGTTTATTGAGAGTCTTTAGGCTGGATATTAGATTAGTCACAACTAATGCTGTGCAAATATAATCCTCACTGCTACTACTCTGAAACAGAGTAGATGGCATTTCAAAAGAAATTGTTTTATTTTATATCAGGTCTTGCTCTTTTTTCCTTTTTCAGTAACTTACAATGAAATTTGGGGCTTTTTCTCCCTTTTAATCTTTTTGTCTTTGTGTTTGTGTTTTGGGTTTGTTTGTTGTTTTTTGGTTTTTTTGTAGGTCACAATAAATAAATGGGAACAGTTTGAAAAGGACAAAGAAACAGTAGTAAGATATCTCAATCAAGCAAGCTGTGCTCTTGAACGTATCCTAAATTTTAGCAGTTTAGAGAGCCTCTCCTCAGAACTGGATCAGACAAAGGTATTCACCGTGTGAAACACTGGATCTGAGATATCTTTCTGCCTTGCTTGTTAACATGTAGTTCAGCATATTACTTTCAATGTTCGCATACTTTCCTGTTAATGCCAGTGGAAATTACATATGCAGTCTGGAGACTTCATAAACTGTTAGCCATAAAAAGTTATTTTATGAAAATACCATGAAAAATTACTCAAAGTATGCATCTGGAGTATGCATCTGCATGTATGGAAGGTAAAATGATTTTGAGCCCTTCCCATCTATACTAGTAAGCTAAACAATGTCAAACATTGGCATATCAACCTTGCCAAAGAGCACACTAGTGATGTTATGTGGGCTGTGCTGACTAGCCCTCTTTTAGCCCTGATGAAAAAGTGAAGAGACTTCTGCAATGTGGACCTAAGTCCTAGCATGCCACTTGCCCTTAGTGACAGACAATTATCCTAGCTCATTTTATTTGCTAATACAGAAGTAATAGTTTGCTTTCCTAAGTGTAATGCTTTTCTTGCTATTTTGCTCTTCGATGAATGTGATACTAAATTACACCTGTCGTGGTTATGCTCAGCATCAGTTTTTCTGGTGTATGAATTTATGATTCATGGCAGAAAATAGTTGCTAGACAAAGTCATATTACAAACCGTGAGGTAATGGAAAATCCTCTTTGTAAATGACAGGTTCTGAAGATTAAATAATGATGCATATAATCTTCCACACTTTGCAAAAAAAAAAAATCTTGAGGAGCTGTAGAATAAATGTTGATTGGTTGAGTTAAAAACTTTTGGATGTATCATTTCCCTTGCTAAATTTTATCCAAGCTAGTGTGCTCAAATAAATGTTTAAATGCGACACAAAAATAACTTTTTACATAGTTTTTAAAAATATATTTACATATTCAAAATATTCATACAGGACACAGATACTTTTTCACACCACAAAAATTGAGGAAAAATACTTCTTGTTTAAATGAAACTGCTCATGTGTCTTGCATCATTACAGGAACTTTCTAAACAGACTGAAGCAATGGCAGTCCAGGCTGAGAATTTGGTGAAGAATTCTTCTGAGATACAACTTGGTTCAAAGAACAAACAGTCCCTTCAGCAACAGGCGAAATCAATCCAAGAACAAGTGAAAAAAGTGGAAGCTACTCTTGAAGAAGAGTATGTTCTTAACAAGTCCTAATATTTATTCTCCACTATAGGATTGTATCAGATTTCTAGAATACCTTGTCATCGTTCTGTGTTGTCACATCAGCTCTGTCATTTCAGCTTGCTGTGACATAGTAACCAGGTTAAAGTTACCAAATATGTCAAAAAATGTGTGCAAATAAACAAAATCTTTGTTTAATAATATGTAGTTCATAAAAGCACTATTAGTTAAGTTTTACCTGTCACTTATTTTTAAGACTCAGTATTGAGAAGAAAGGGTAATGATGCTCATTCTTGAAGTACTACACTCTTCTAGAAAGAAAAAGAATAGTGCAAATATGAGAACAGCACATTTACTCTATTTGCCTCAGTTTTCAGAATTCCACTGTCTCCATAGGAGTGTCAAGAAGTGCCTTGATCTTAGCTGAATGCTCAGAATTGGTTTCATGGGATATATCAAAAGTTGCTTTTGCTGCTGCAAATAACAAACACGTAATTGGCCATATTTTGCTTAAAAAAATGAAAGTCTAAGCTCCAAGAAAACATTGTCAAACTCTGTAAATATTTGTAGCTTTTTGTATTTTAAAAAATGTCAGCCCTTTACTCAGGTGACTGACTCAGTTACTCAATCAAGTTGCTCAACTTCAACTGTTCCCATTCTCATTTTAACTATACACTCATACACTTGTATGTGTGAGAGAAATTAGTAGTTTTGCATGTATTAGATCTGAGACAGAAGTCATGAATGTGTGTGCCAATTGTATGTTGTCTTACTGGAATTAATATGTAGAATAAGTTATGATACGCTGTATAATTTAAGCAGGTAAACCACCTCCATCTGAATATGAGGAAATAGTGCCCATGTTTTTGGGTTTTTTCCCCCTACCAACTGTTGTCATGCTAATCTGACTTTAATTTGATTCCTTTTCTTCCCAATGTAAAAGAACAGTTGCAAAACATTATCACTAGCCTCTGCAGCAGAAGTAACTTTTTGATTATTGGAAGTCTTAAGTTTTCTTACACATCGCTTTCTCCAATATGAAGTACTACAGTGATATGCAGTCAAATTCTGCCGTGTCTCACCCAGTACTTTACTTCATACATAATTTTCCCCAAAATTAGGGAGAAAACTAGTGTGATTTTTTTTTTTTTCAAGAAAAGCATCCTTCCAACAATGAATATTCACTTTTTTCATAATGTAATCTACTTTTAAATGAAAGCCATGATTTCAATGTAGATATGAAATAGGTTTTATTGGAATGTATGGATTATGCAGATTGTCTGTGGTACTGTGATAGATAATAAAAAAAATAAATCCCTTCTGCAAAACACGCAACTATATCAAAATCTCTATAGTGAATCTAAACAGCAATCTACAATTAGTGTGTAAGTGTCATATTCTAACTCACATCATAAATAAAAATCTTGGCCAAGTAGTTTAAAGTGAAGGTATCCCAAAGACGTAGAGTATTTATTATGCCAATGAACAGGAAAGAGAAATAAAAGCTCTCCAGTCAGCTACAGAGCAAACAGTACATCTGTTTTCCAAGGTGATCATCCATAGCTTGGCAGTGTGTTTGGAACTATATTCTTTATAGTCTACAGCTTTCTTAAAACTTATAAGGAAGGCAGATAAAAAGTTGAAGGATTTTAAGCTGTTGTTCTACTCATTTGGACCCTTGATTCTGTTTTCCAGCTCCTTTTTCTTAGACTGGACTTCAGTGAATATTTTTGCACTTCATTTTCCTACAAATAACTTGAATTTGAATACACTCTTATCAGTAAATAGCAGTTGACATTGCTATTTTTTTTCATTTTGAAAATAAATAAGAAAATAAAACCACCAATTTTTACATTTTTAGACTACGTCTTTTCTTATTCCTTCCTCTAGTTTTAACTAAAGGGGGGAGGGAAGAAATTAAAAAAATAGCTTCATCTGGAATGGCTTTAAGGATCTATCTGAAAGGAAAATAGATTTTTGAATTTTCTAATATTCAAACTTTTCTGATGAAATTTTAATATTTTCTGTAAAACAAAATACATGTTTTGCAAGCTGTGTGTAGGGCCTACACTAGCACTGGGTTCTTTACAATGTTTTGGAGGGAGCAAAAACTTGTATACTGGAAGTTAATGCTATTAGGTCTTTTAAGGGCCTTAGACTTCTTACTTGTGATAAAACAAGGATGCTTTGCTTGCTGTCCAAGGTATACAAGCATCAGTCATAATCTGTCTCTGTTTAATGTATCTATAATGAATGGGTAAAAAAATACCAACTTACTAACTAAGGAAATTGAATCATATCTCTTGTGGATTCTTTGGCTTGATATGAAATGATTGCCTCAGAAAACACAAACTTGCCCTAAGATGGGCAAATTGCTGTTACATAAAAGCAAGTTTAATAAAGCGGTCAAGCATTGGTGAGTGTCTGTACATCCACAATACACTGATTTTAATCATTCTGTCCTCACAACTATATAGCTAACATCTATGCACTCAATTATGTCAATTTTTAGGTATCTATTGTAATTCCATATTATTTTATAGAAATGTTACTTTTCCTTTCTTTTCCTGCTACGATAAGATTCTTGATGTGCAGCTGATGACTGAAACTGTACTCTGTTTTACCCCTTGGTGTCCCCATTATGGCTAATATAACTATTTGACTTGAGTGCACAGTCTTAGAACTAATTTTAGATATAGTTGCACAACTTGGTCCTCTAAACCCAGAAGTTTTTAAAATTACCCTCCTGTAGACTGATTAAGTTAAATATTTATTCTAGCAAGAATATGGGCAGCTTCATTATATTAAACTGTTTATTCTCTCTAATTGATTTGGTCAATTTTAGTATTAAAAGCATGGAAATGGTGAAAAACAAGTGGGATCATTTTGGCAATAATTTTGAAGCTCTGTCCATCTGGATAGCTGAGCAAGAAAAAGAACTGGGAACTTTGGAAACATCATCATCTCCTTTGGACATACAGATCAGCCAAATCAAGGTGATTAGTTCTTGTTATGTTTAGCATTAAAAGCTAATTTATCTGTCATTTTGCTAGAAGCCAAATGGGAGAACAGACATTTTACATGTTTCAGAAGTACCACGATGTCTTGCTTTGCACACAAATATATCAAGCAGTAAGGCCTTACATGAACTAAAGGAAAAGTCTTATAGGCAGCCTTCTCTGCTGGTGTTTAGTTTACCTATATGGAGCCTTTGTCTGTAAGGGTAAAAATATTATTTTATTTATACTCTTATTATTTTTTGAGTAATCGCAACTGGTATACAATATAGCTACACAAATACCAGGTGCCTAAAGATTTTTGTATTTTAAAATGTACATCCAGTACTGGATATAGAACTTGATTTCAATCTCGCAAGCTAAAGTTATAACTTGATCTGTGTATCTTTTATGCCAAAATAATAAACTATTGCTCTTGGTAGCTTGCAAACCTATGTACGATTTACTGCTGTTAAATTTTCGTTGTCTTAAATTCAATGTACATTTCTGTAGATACATACTGTTTTAATTTCTTATTGCTAGCTGAGGTGCATATTGTCTCCAAAGATTGCCTTTCAAGGCCTGAATTCATATCCTCCCACATATGAAAATGTATCTTCTCTGAAACTGCATGTTTCTGAGAGGGCAGAGTTTTTCAGTATGCGGTATGCGTTGCCATTTTCTTTATTCTGTGACATACTTGCTCTTCAGAAAGTGCACAGGTGTGCAGCTGCTTGCATTCATGGACCACATCGACACCTAACAATTCCCAAAGGATCCCATAAGTCATTTGTTTCATGTGAAAAACAATTTATCAATGGATTTTCCTGTTCTTAATTTGATAACAGCTTCACGTACACCCAATAAAGAAAATCTCATTTTCATCATTGAAGGATTAAGCAGTGCTTGAATTCTTGCATCACCACACCAATTGAAAAACAGTTTCCGTGTGAAATACTATATATGCATTTATTCCACTGCACGCACTGCCATGTAGACATATATTTCAGTAGTTTCTAGGTGTAAGTCAAATGCTTATGATAATAAATGCATTAAATTATATGAATATTGCATTACAGTGTGACGACAGCTCTTGTCAGTCTAGATGGAACATAGTTAAGCCCTAGTCAATTCAAGCCAATTTCCCAAAGAGGCTGTTCCATGTTATATATGCAGACAAACAAGTAATTTTTACACTGCATTGCAAAGTTTTGTAAGTTCCAACATAAGTCTGCATTAAACAGTATAACAGAAAGAAAAGGGTCAGTAGGAAATTTTTATAAATGTCTGAATGAACAGACATAAAGCAGAGAAAATCCTCCAGATAAAGCTGAGGTTACATCATTGTAACTCAGGTGAACAAATGAGCTTTATGTAATAAGTGAAATGATTCATCCAAGCATTGATTATTTGGACATAGCTGGAGTTCTTCTTCAGCAGCATTGCTTTGTTCTTGATTTTTAAGGATTTGTTGTTGCCTATGGTGATCTTCCTGATTTTTTACTCTGTATTACAATGCTAGTTGGTGTACTTAGTTCCTGCTTTTTAGAACAACATGCTGCAATGTGAGGCAAATGAATTAAGAGTGGTGTGTTTTCCCATATCTTTGCCTGACCAGATAAAAAAGCTGTGAGTGTAGTTATCATACATAGTGGCAATATTCTACTTTTGGTGACATTGATTACAAAACCCTAATAACTTCAGCAGAGCCAGATTTTCACCTACCTATTTCTCCAAAATTCCAGGTGGAACAAAATGACAGTTATCACAAGCAGTTACCATTGGTGGCAGACTCGGTGACAGTTTGAAGGCCTCAATTATCCACCTTATGTAACTGAGTGAATTTAACAGAATAGCGTGGGAGTAAAAAAGCACAGCCTCATTTCTGTCTACTGCATTGTTAGATAATTTCAGCTTCAGGGTTGCAAATCCCTTATTTTTCCTCAGTACCATATTCTCATGCGAAAAAGATATTTTGTAGTCCGAATTAATTCAGAATAGGTTTTGTAGAGAGACGCTAAATATGCTTACAGCACTACATTTTCTTCTGTACTGTCAGTCTGCTAATTCTAGACTTTGCATGTTGCAGTGAGGCACTTCTGAGTTTTATAAGGGCAAGCAAGATACAATATTTTTATCACAATTATAGCAGAAGGTGGGTGCTTTCTATGCTTTTGAGAGTGAATTTTCAGGAAATTTTTTAATTGATAGATGCATACGTATTGTAACAATTTTATATCTGAGAATGCCTATTTCAGTTTCAAAGAACATTCTTTTCTCCTTCAATTCCCTCCCAATTAATGCTTATCACTTCTTTTTGAAGCTCCATGGACATGCTATGTCAGCAAAAATTAAAAGAACTCTGTTGTGAAAAAAATCTTGTTGCCATATTCTCTGATGCTTACTGAATACGTAGACACTGAATGTGAAACACCATAATTTCTGTCTTGGATGATGTAGCTTTCAGATTTGCCTCTAATTTGCAATAAAAACAAGTGCAAAATAATAGGAGACTGCTGCTGTCATGCAGCTGATGAAATGTGAAAAGGTGGTGCTAGCTTCTCGATATGTATTTACTAATTGATGTGGAAAACAGCTGAAAAGTACCAAAGGCCATTATCACCTTCGTTTCACGATTTTCTACTCATACTATAATGTGATTCCTTATTTAATCCTCTGCCAGAGCACGTGCACCCTACATCATCGTCTAGTTTATTTTTTATTGGACCATGAGAATTTAAATTAGAAAATGAAAACAAGAGATTGTGTTTTAATTCACTATGAAGTATGAGATGCTAAAATATAAACAATCTTAATCTGCAAATGAAAATATGCACCACAGCCAATTCTAAATCTTAACAGACACTTCTTGGGGTAGGCTGTTTTTTTAAACCTTTTCCAGTGCCCATTTCAAGAGAAAAAAAAGAATTTACAGGGCATATCAAAGAATTTTGTAACTTACTATTTGAAGTGGCCAATGAACTCTCGTCTTCCTTTCTTTTTTAATGAAGAATATTAGTAGCTCTTGTGAAAGGTAGTAGAAAAAATTCTGATAATTATAAACTTTTTGTGCTTCTTTATTTACTATTACTTTACATTTTAGGTTATTAATAAAGAAATAGATGGTAAAATAACTGGAATCTCAGAGCTAGAAGAGGAAGCCAAGTCTTTTTCCCACTTTGTTACCTCTGGAGAATGTGCACATATTAAGGCCAAACTGACTCAGGTCAAAAGGTATTGGGAAGAGCTCAGAGATCATGCACAGAGACTGGAAGGAACAATCACAGAGAATGCATCAGCACAGCAGAAATATGAAGAAAGTCTTAAACAGGTAGACAATGCAAAATCTAAGATTGTTGGCAGCAGTTTATCGAGTTACTCTTTATTTTCCCAAAATTCAATGTAAAATGCATATTATATTAGGATAGACTAGAGCATATGAATGGATTTGTAAGGTATTTGCAAGACCTCTATATGTAAGTTTGTGGTTTGAGTGACATAAAAGGCAGGTTCAGGATGACACTGAAATATACACACAAAAATGTGCTGCCTTTTAGAAATCTTAATTGATTCTCTTGGATATTTCACTAATAAACCACATGCATTCTTCTTATAAACACTCTAACTTTAATCCTGTGGTGTTAGTAGGTCATGAGTAAAATAACTTAAAATTATTATTGCCTCAGTCACAGGGAACTAAGGACAATTAACATCCTTTAACTTCAGAAGGCACTCAGAACTACAAAAGCTTAGGATATAATCTCTTAAAACTAAATATTGTAAAGATGTTATTTAAAGCATCATTTATGTATTCCTGATGGTTTTAGACTCTCTGGTTTGCCTTTTCTTCTTAGGTGCAGCGGGCCGTGTCTGAATTTGAAGCTAAGGTAGCTGAGCCTCTCACATCTTGCTCTTCATCGGCAGCAACTTATGCAGCCCTTCAGGATTGCACGGTGAGCAAGTGGCCAGTGATTTGTGTCACCAAAGCCAGGGAAATGGTACCAAACTGACTGCCAATAAATTCCAGAGCAGGGGCTGCCTGATGCTACATGAGGCAAGGTGGAGGCAGTAGGCAAGGGCTACCTGTTGGGGTGGGCAGCTGCAGGGAAGGCTGAAGCAGGCTTCCTCAGCTATTTCTTCTCACCATTTCAGATAGGATTGAAAAGTTTTCTCCACACTCTAGAAAAGTAAATCCTAAAAGTGTGAATTAATCCTTCAGGTTCTTGTTTTTAATTTTATGCATCTAAAGCATTATGAAAAATAGAAGATAAGAAATGTGTCTGTTAGACTTTTTTCCACAAAGATTTTCATGAAAATCTGGGTTTTGATACAGAGAGCTGTGATTTAAAAAGGAGATATCTCCTTGGAAGTAGTTCATCTTGGACAGCACAGAGACTGAACAGAATTTCAACTGACAACTTTTTATTGGTGGTGCCAGAAATCCATGGTTGTTTAGACATCCAATAGAATCATAGAATGGTTTGGGTTGGAAGGGTCCACAAAAGTCATCTAGTCCAACCACCTATCAGTGAGTAGGGACACTTTCGACTAGATCAGGTTGCTCAGAGCCCCATCCAACCTGGCTTTGAATGTTTCTGGGGATGGGGCATCTAACACCTCTCTGGTTAACCTGTTCCAGTGTTTCACCACCCACAGCAAAAAAAACCTGTTTGTCAATGCTTCTTTTGATGCAGCCCAGGATACAGTTGGCCTTCTGGGCTGCAAGCATGTATTTCCAGTTTGTGTCCAATTTCTAATCCACCAGGACCCCCACATCCTTCTCCACAGGCCTGCTCTCAATCTCTTCATCCCCCAGCCTGTATCCAAACTGACTGTTGCTTCAACCCAGGTGCAGGACCTTGCACTTCACCTTGTTGAGCCTCATGAGTTTTTCACAAGCCCACTTCTCCAGATGTCAGGGTCCCTTTGGATGACATCCCATCCTTCAGGGGTGTCAACCCCACTGCTCAGCTTGGTGTCATATACAAACTTACTGAGGATGCACTTGATCCCATCATCACATGCACATTTGTTTCAGTATATTACAGAAGGAAAATAAACATTGGATCGATATTCAAACTACAGAAAATCCCAAATCTTAGGGAATGTGATGTAGCATTTTTGTCTGTCTGTGAGTCTATTATTGTGTTCTTCCCACAATAATTATCTTCCTTTCTAAGAAAATATTAGAAAAACTTTTAGTCATATGGTTCCAACAGTAAAATAGGTATCATTTCTTCTGAGCTTCATCTTAACTACCTGCAAAAGCTGTACACAAGGAAGACCTGGCCTGTCTGCTTCAGAAAAGCTTGATACTTGTTGAGGAAAAATATTCTGCATATAGAGAATTTATTCATGTTGCACTTGTAAACATTATTGTTAATGGCCTTTAAAACATATGAATGTTCTGAATGTGCTCTTGTAAAGTCTTGTCCTGCCTATGGGATTGTGATTATCAATGTCTTAATATGAAGATATTTTGTATCATATAGTTTAAACATCAGCAGTTTGTTGTATAATTCACATTTCCTTCTACATATTTCTTCTGTGACTGATTGTAACTATTACTACTGAAGTTATCGCACGTGCGTGTGTTGGAACTGTAGTGCTCTTAAATCTATTTAATTTTGTGCTTTTCTGACTCATTGTACTACATTTCAACCATTTTCATATAAGTAAGTTTTCCAGCTCTCTAGCAATGGCAGCACTGTAACGTCTATTCTATGTCAGATGACATTTAAATGAAAAAAAATTCTTAGCTAATTCTGATAAGAAGTTCAGAGTAACTGTTCCCTGCCTCTCCCATGTCATGACGTGGGCTGCAAGTCTGGCAGTCCTCACAAGTCAGAATGAGCTTTGGTATTTTCTGTGTATATGTAAATCAGAGCAACTCTTAGGCTGATGTTAGGGAATCTGGAGCTTTGTCCTACATGATCATGCTGTGTCTCATGCCCATTCAGAAGAGTTTGTTGCTGATGCTGACTACGTTTTCTCTAACACTGGTCTTAGGAACGTCTTAACCCACCACATGCTAGTTGATTTATATGCTTGGGACGTGTACATCTAGGATAGATCTGAGTAAAATGTAAGCTATGCAGTGACTTCATGGTCTAGTGGATGTAGTATTGCTTCAACCTTTGAGTAGAAGTACAAGACATTTCCCACTATTGTTACTATAGCTCTGTTGTTGATGTAATTTAACTTTGTATCTTTTACATATTCATTAGGACCTTTGTCATATTGTGGAAAAACTGAGCAACACTCTGACCTCTCTCACAGCCTGTGCCCGAAAGGTGGCCAGCAAAGAAAAAGCTTCTCAGGAGGTTACAGCATTACAGCAGAAATATGACAAGGTGCTAGAAAATGCTAAAGAGAAACAGACCTTGTTAGAGACTCTTCTGGCTCAGTGGCAGAAGTGAGTGCACTCTCATGTCTGTTGCGGTGGACACAGAGACCTTCCTGCAGTCAGTGTATAAGACCAAGGAGACAACTTGAGTTAGTAACTCTACATTGTGATTTTGTTAGGCAGGAGAAGGAGTTATCTGCCTTCCTGACCTGGTTGGAGGGATGTGAAGCTACAGCCAGGCCTTCAGAGCAGTATGTTTCTTCTGACAGAGTTAAACTGAAAGTTGAACTACAGTCACTGCAGGTAGGTTTCAATTGAAACATTGTCCCCTTATATTTCCGAGGGTGTTTCTCTGTCTTTTAAAGGATGGACTTGTTAATTGTGGTCTGACAAGACACTTGATTCTGAGCTTTGGAAATGTCCTAGGGAAGTAGTATATGAACACTATTGTTATTTACAAAATACAAGAAAATTACAAGATGAATATTATTTGAAAATGTAATATGCTGCGTCAAGAAAATAATGCCTTTGATATCCTGTTATTTGTAAAGGAAGGACATTGGTCTGCACGTCAGAGGATCCTTGCTCCAGAGAAGGCATTAGACAATGCTACTTTCTTTTATGTTTACATGTAAAAAAAGTTGCTCAGATGACAAAATGCTCAAAGGTTTTGAATTCACAATGAAAGTCTGATTTTTTTATTTGTTTTTAAACACAAGACTTACATCCTGTTCTAAAGCATGACTTACCTTGGAATTTTTGCTGTTTTTAGATTAATATGAAGTGCTTGGTCAAGTGTAACATCTTTTATACATTCCATGAGTCCATAATTTCAGTTTGAAATATTACTGAAGAAAAGGGGGTTTTTTGGTTTTAGTTTTTTGTTTGGGCCAATTTGTGACATTTCCTGACGATTTTAACAAAATATGTTGCAAAACTTACTCTTGATTTTAGTCACATTTGTCATGGAGTAGAGCTGTGTGGAAAGATCATACTTTGTTCTAAAGGAGAAAAAAAAAAAAGGATAGATTCTTAGTGAGTTACAGATGCAGATTTAGCTGCCTGAGAGGTGTAGAGTACCTGCTTTTTCTAATAGACCTCAGCTCCTCCAAGGATCTGACTGTGCTCATTCACTTGTCTCAAAGTGGAGCACTGGAAATCCATAGCAGATTTTTTTTATTATTTAGTGCAATATGATGCCATATTTACTCTAAAGGCTGTACATTCTGTTGTTTTCCCAGGATTTGCAAGCAGATATTGTATCCCATACTTCAGTCTATGACAACCTATTACAGTTAAATGAGTCACTGTTCCCAACAACTTCCAAACAGAGTGTGAAAACAATAAAAGAAAAATTTGAAGAGCTGGATGACAGGTGGAAAGCTTTACCACAAACTGTTGATAAAAGGTTTGTGCTTCAAAATATTTTTGACATGTTACATGAGAGTAACCGATAACCGGATAAGGAACCCCAGTCCTGAACTGTAGGTTTTTTCACTATTACCGTTAAAAAAAACAAGGGTTTAAGAGTCATTTTGAACCCTGAGCTCCCAAGAATGGGATGTGGGAAATCCTACAGATTTATTATGCTCTATTTTTGGCATAATCTCTCCATATTTTTTAGATAGAAGAGTTCTGTTTGAAGGAGTGCAGGGCAGGAAAGTAAGATAATGTGTTTCCTCAGTTACAGTTTCCCAAGTAACTTCCTAAGTCTGTAATATCCGTGCTCTTCAGTTTTTCAGTATATGCTCTATCTCGTGCAAAGCCACATTATTATCTTTTAAAACCCACTTCAAAGTTTTCATTTCCATAAATATTTTATGAGGTCTGACACACACACAAAAAAAAAAAAAGACTAAACCTATAGCTCTGGCACCAAGACTGGGAGGGGAGAGATAAAGAGATGGTTATAGAATATTTTCTAACCTCTCACAGTGAGAGGAGGGTCAAAGCAATCATTTCATTCAGTACGAGTGAACACATGTTCAAATATAGTCATATTCTTATCCTCAGTCAGAAAATGTTGGTGTGCACCAGCCCACGACATGTTGTCTATGAAGCAGTTTTTAGCTAATAACAACATCACTGCGCTTGAGTACCCACCCTGTTTAGCAGATCTTGCTCCCTCTCCCCCAAGATCAAGTCAGTGCTCAGAGGACCCTTTTTTTTTTTGTTGGTAGAATATATGTAAACAATAACAATGGAGATCCTTAACAGCCTTTCAGAAAATGGTCTGCAGAATTGCTTTGAACATTGGCAGTGTTGTATGCAGCTATGCATAACTTGGAAGGGAACCATTTTGAAGGCGATTGTAGTTGATTTTCTGAATTTGTTAAATAAAAACATTTACAGGCATAGTCTCAGGATTTTTGTTTTAGACCTCGTAAATGCTTAATTTGTAGGCTACTAGCTCACGTTAGGCTCAGGAACACTGCCTCCTTTTTTGAAACTGTATGTTTTCAAATATTTATATTTCATTTGTTTTGGTGATGAACATATTTATTTAATATTTGTAAAGGAGCTTAAATAATGGGCCTTGGGCAATGACATCACCTTCTAGGTGCTTTATCAGTATAAGTGTTTTATAACATAATGATCTTCTACGTAGCATTTCTAAGGGCAACAGGAAGGTAAATAACAATGCCCTTCTTAAGGTCAAGATTTAGAAGCTTAGTTCTGCTAGATGCTGCATACTCTTCTGGATGCAGTCTTTCTTTGAACTGTATTCCTCTGAGCAGAGTTGACCCTCCCTTATTACAGTGGAAGTTGAGCAACAGCTACTCACCTCTGCGTAAATTTATGAGACTCTTACCTTATATGCAGTGTTGTAGATGATAGGGCAACCAGAATTGCTGTCTTGATTGTTTGGGGCAGTTCAAATAGTGGACACACGAAAGAGCCATACCGGTGCTTTCAAGTTGTGTTATGTTATTCCCCAGTTAAGAAATCAACACAGCAGTCATCACATTTGTATCCTAAGTTAGCATTTCTTCCTTTCCTTCCACATGGCATTGGTTTTAATACTGACCAGCTGTGGTTTTGATTATGGGAAGTGATTGATTTACGTCAAGTGCTTTCATATTTACATCTGACATCCTATAGGATCAACTTCCTTCAATCTCTTGTTGCTGAGCATGAGCAGTTTGATGAGCTCCTGCTCCAGTTTTCAGACTGGATTAAGCAATTTCTTGCTGAACTACAAGCCACTTCAGAGATAAAGAGAGCTGATCAACAACTAGCTGCATCTCACAATAAGGTAAACTTTTGGATATAAAAATTGAAGACAGAGAAACTGTACAGTGCGTTCAGCTAAATAATCATCTAAAGCTAGCATGGCATCATTTATTTGTTTGAAAACCAGTAACTTCTTGGAGGCACAGATTTCTGTTATTTGACCAGTTAACAGCAAATTTGTAGCGCTGAATTCTTATTACTGAAAACCCCTCAGTAGTATTGTTTTGGTCGTAAGTTTAGTGCTAAAATGTTTTCTGAGCTTTTGACTGAAAGAAAATCAGCTTTCTTTTCTTTCTCACAGAAACACTTAATGGAAGTTGAAAGTAAGAAACAACAGTTACAAAGTCTGAAAAAACACGTAGATAGATTGTGTTCTTTCAGCTCTCCAGAGGACCAGCAGACATTGCAGGAAAAGACTGAAGATTGCTTTCAGATCTTTCAGGAGGCAAGCCAAATAACTTACCAAAGGCAAGAAGCTCTGGATCAGCTGCAAGTATTCCTGGATCTCCATAATGCTGTATCAGTAGTGCTGCACCATCTGAGGCAGACAGTGGAGCAAACAGGAAATATAGATAACGCTAAGTCTGAATTACTGGAGAAAGAACTCAATGGTGTCATTCAAGATCTTAACAAGCTGGAATCTGTTGCAATCAGTTTAGATGTTTCCCTTACTAAGGCCCAGTATCATCTAAAGCACAGCATTTCTGAACAGAGGACCTCCTGTAGGGCTGTGGTGGATAATCTGTGCTTAGACATGGAGGCAGTTCAAAATTTGCTGGGAACCAAACAGAGTGAGGCAGAAGCTCTTGGAGCCTTGAGAAGATCTTTCATGGAACGTAAAGAACAGCTACTGAAGAGCATTGAAGATGCTGAGGAAAAAGCTGACAAAGAAGGCCTGAAGGAGGCAACTATACAAGCCCTCCAGCAAAGGTAAAAACAATATTAATGTTTGAGATTGGCATTCCATTCTTCCTTTCCCATCCTTTCTTTTCAAAAAAAAAGTGAAGATAAGTAAGTTTGAAACTTGCTTTTTAATTTGCAGATTGAGGATCTTTAACCAGTTAGATGAAGAATTGAATTCTCACCAGCATGAACTCCAATGGCTCAGGGACAAAGCAAAACAAATAGCCCAAAAAGACATTACACTTGCTCCTGAGATCGACGAAGAGATTAATCGCTTGGAAACTCTGTGGGAGGATACCAAGAAAGTTATAAATGAAAAGTAAGTAGATATTAGAGTTAAGATGAGAAAGAAGAGGATTCTTTTAGTGCTTTAGTCTTTGTTTCTTTAAACACCCTAAAAGTATTCCATGTTAAAGAAACAAATGAAAAAATAGGAGCAGTAATTGCCAGCATCATTATAGTGTAGTTTCCAGTCAGTAAGATGGTAAACTTAGGAAGTGAGAAGCTTAAATCCCAGTTTCAGTCTTTCTTTCCCTCCAGTCAGTTACTTTGACATCAGATGTATATGAGATGGTGATTCATATAATGTCTCTTCAGTGAAACGATTGTGATATATGGACCCATAGTGATCTTTAAAACCTAAATATTAACATTTCCTTGGCTTCCCAAAACGTGTTTACCACTGCATCCTGATTTTCCCATGGTGAATCGCTACATCATGTTCTTCTTTCAGAAACGTGGCAGCAAATTATGCTAACTCAGCCTTTTCACATTTCAGAAAGGAGCAGTCTGGTATTCTTATTGATATGATGAAGGAATATCAGTGCTTGAAGTCAACAGTAACGAAAGTCATAGACAGTGCTGACAGTGCTACTGCGATCAAATCAATTTGGAAGGATCGTGAAGATGTCAGGCGAACTTTGTCTAAGGTAATTACATATATTTTCATTTGAGAGGTTTATATAATCTTTGACTGAGGTGGATTATTCTGTTTGGAAGTTTCCGTTGAGCTGTTTAAAATTCCTTGAATTTATTGTCAAATCTTGTCACACTGACATTCAGGGTTTAAATTGCACTGATTCTGATCAGGAAAGAATATAGTCCTTTCAGGATTTTGATGAGATGCATTAACATATATGTGATTGGTTTTACTATTTAGAAATGCAAAATGTTAATTTATATGAAAAGCATAAGCTATCTACTCTCTCTTTATATAAAATACCTTGAGCGTATATTGCTATCATAGTATAAGAGGATATTTCCAGTTAACATACTATAATGTTTTTTTCCATACTGAGTAATTTTTTAATAGATAAAAGTCAACAAAAGAAAATGAATTGCACACATTTCTCATGCATGTAATTCTTATGTCTGTCTCTTTCCCAAAGACAACTTTCTCTATGGGTTACAATGTTGATATGGGCCATTGAGCAGAAATAAGAAATTTGGATCCCTGCATTCTGCTCATTTCACTGGCTCGTATCTCTAAACATCTAAATTCTGCTGTCCATAAGCATGTCAGGAAAAGCCATTCTGAATTAAATTATTTGTCTTCATTCAAGGGGTAATTTCACTTGGAAGCTGGTTGAGTTTTTAATTAAATATTCTGCAGTCAGATCGGTATAAATGTCATTCTAAACTGTGTGTATTTATGGCCTTTTTTAATAGACATTTTAACTGGAACTGGAAGTCAGAACAGAGCTCACTAGTCTAACAAAGAAATGCACGTAACTTCTATATGATTCCTCTCTAGGCCTGAAGGAGCTGGAGTGCAATAAATATTTTGCACAACTCCTACCATAATAAAGTAGGTATGGCCATATGGCCATATTGCATCCAGATTAGTAGCTTATTTTTAATGCTGATCTAAAATATTTACTAAAGAAAAAGGTATGAGATGCCTATTGTGAACCTTTCTCAGTATGTCACTTCTTAATTTAGAGTGTTTTAAAGATTTTCCTACACCTAGAAATGCTGCCATAGTAGACCTAAGGACTTTTTTTAAAATTTCTCTCTGAACACATCTGTACTTTTGTTTTCCAGAGTATCTAGGAATGATGGGACTTACAATTGTAAAATTTGTTTATAACAGCCTCTGTTTACCCTGCTGTAATTCCAGAACTAGTTTTAGATACTAGTAAGCCGATAATGGGTTTTAATTATTCATTTTTATCATACAGAATCTGAGGAATAGAAAGAGTAATAATTTTAAAAAATGCCTTAAGTCCTGAAGATAGCTGGTTACCAAGTAGGGAAAATTCAAAATTTATTCTTCCCTGTTGTGTGCATTATTTATAATAATCATGCTATTTTGTTATGCTCTTGAGAAAACCACATCAGTTGCTCTGTATTTTGTGGCATAGTTAAATGTTAGATGGTATGCAGAATGTGTAATTGTTACATGTACCACAGAGCTAGGGATGGGTGCCTGGAGAACTGGATTTTTCTTTCTTTCCTCAAGGCTTCTTTAAACAAGCAAATATTTATGTCCACAGCATGCAGCTGCCAAGAATGATCTGAGTGATAAACAAAAAGACCTGGATACTTTCACCAATAAAGGAAAACATTTGTTAGCAGAGTTGAAAAGAATCCATAACTGCGACGCCACTGCGGTAAAAACGGATATGAACTGTACAGTGGACAAATGGCTAGATGTAAGAGTCTGGTGTTTATATGCTGAATAGTTTTTAAGTTGGGCTAAGGTTACAGTAATAGTATTTTCTTAGGATTTTCGAGTTCTATTTTTAAGTAAAGTTTATTTTTAAGTATATCTCAAAGGGTTAATCATAGGGGTTTGGAATCTTTTGTATGCACAAAGTTGTCACATCCATTTAATATATTTAAAATTATGTCTTACAACAGTCTATGAATGTTACTAGTATAAACTTGCTCAGTGCACCCTTGTGAGTATCAATTTGGATTGGATTTTCTTCTAATGTCTGGCAGTATTACTTTATTAAGATAAATAGGACTAAAAGGATTAAGAAGTAAATTGTATTAAGCTGCACCAGAAAAAATGTGAATTTGTTAAGGAGGACAACATTATAGTACAGAAACAGTATAGAAGTTAGTATTTTACATTTTCATGTTTGTACTACTTTATTAGCAAATTCCTACAGTACATAAGAAAGATAAATGTAGCAGGT
Organism: Piaya cayana; assembly: GCA_013389865.1. Lineage (NCBI taxonomy): Eukaryota > Metazoa > Chordata > Aves > Cuculiformes > Coccyzidae > Piaya > Piaya cayana. The sequence continues at coordinate 92,992 of WAAB01008971.1, read as the reverse complement.
TTTGAATATGGAGTTTATTTGAACATAAATCAATTTCCCAGTACAAAAATATACTAACTTTTAAAAACAGTCACACATGACTTTTGTTTGGCTATGATGTGGTAACTAAATTTAGATCAATATTTAGAACTTAGGTTTAAGTCTTAAAACATTATTTCACCTAGGCTTACTAATTATTTCAGATATATTTGTCTTGCACCTGGCTGAAAAATAAAGAAAGCTAAAATTAATTTGCAAATGATACCTTCTTTTCTCCCAAAAGGTGTCTGAAAGAATTGAAGACAACATAGACCATCTGAGTGTAAGCATGTCTCTGTGGGATGAAATCCTGAAAACTGGAGAGGAAATGGATGTGTGGTGCAATAAGTGCATTTCTCAACTGGATGAAGGCATCGGCAGCTTAAGTAACAGTCAGAGAATGGAGGTCCTCCTGAAAGAATTCCAGGTTCTACTCATAAATCATTGACAAAAATGTTTTGGACTGAAATCTCAAGTGATAAAGCTGTACTACTGTAGACCACGGTGTCCCCTGTTCAGGCAGTGGTACCACTAACCAAATGGTTTCTTTAAAACTTGGATCTATAGAACCATAAATACAATATCAAGATATGTCATGCATATATAGCAGTATTTTTAAATTCCCTTTGGAGGTTAAATTTTATTTCTGTGCTTGATTTTTTCTGAGCTTACATCCTTGTAATGAAAACCAAAGAGCACAAGTATTATATTGTGCGTGCCATTAAGTGGAACCTAACAACCACAGTAGATTTTTCCAGTTGAATAAACAATGACATACCCATCTTTATTCAGCCAATTTTAAAAAACTAAAGTTTTGAGTGCATTTTAAATACTAAAAATGTGTGTGGTTATTTCAGTGGAGGGGGAAAATAATCTCTGAACTGACTTTAATAAAGAGAAAAAGAGGGGAGATTTTTAGAAAATATAACTAATAAAACAAGTGTTTTCCCTCTGGTTGCTAAACTTTATTTAAATTTTCCTTCATTTTTTGCAATTGATGGAACATCTTTCTGAAGGTCTAAAATTTTTGTGTAGTTTGGTATGAAACTTTGACCATATCCCTTTTACAGTCTGAAGTCAAGGATAAAGAACTGAAGTTGGAGCAGCTTCATTCCAAAATTTCAGATCTCAAAGAACTGACCCATAGTCAAGAACCTCCTGCAGATCTCCAGGTAAAAAAACCAAAGATATTGCTAATCACAGACTGTGCTCAAATGACCAAGAAACTCCTCCTGAAATTTCTGTATCTTATGTGCAACCTTTTTCTTTCCAGATGATGGATACAGCATTATTTATACATCTCATAACTATTCTTTGTTCATATTTCTTGAGTTAACTTTGATTTTTTTCTGAAAAAAATTATCCTGTAAAATAATTGAACATTACAGTTGTAAAAGTGTTCTTTACTAAGTTGAAATAGAGTAAATAGTTTACAAAGTAGCATTTCACATAAGAGACAAATGATATTCTCTACAATGCACAATATTAAGCTCTATGATATGTGAGTGCATATACAGTTTGTCCCTTTGAAAGAATCATAATGCTTTAAAATAGGTTCATTTGCTTTATCAAACCAAAAGTATTCTTTAATGGCCTGGAATTAGTGCTTTGAACTATGTGCTACAAGAAAGGGGTAAAATATGAACACTGAAGGTGAGCTGTTGAACTTTTTTTTAATTGTCTAAGTTCTATTTTTTATGTTCTAGAACAGATGCAAAACCAAAGCGTTACTATTCTGGATTTTTTAATTCAAATGGAAATTAGTATGTGATATTATTAATTTTAAGTGTCAAAAGTTTTGAAAGATATGCTGACTTACGAGATTTGCACAGGCAGGGAAATATCTCGATAGATATTTATTTCAAAACCATTTATCAGGTTTTAATGGAAATTAATGTAACACTCAACCATTGCCTACATTTTCCCATGACCATACACAGAAGCCTAAATTACCAATCCAGTATTTGTCAAGAACCCTATAGGGTAAATGTGTGCAAATTATATGGAAGTGCTTGTGTTCTCCCTAATNTTTTTTAATTGTCTAAGTTCTATTTTTTATGTTCTAGAACAGATGCAAAACCAAAGCGTTACTATTCTGGATTTTTTAATTCAAATGGAAATTAGTATGTGATATTATTAATTTTAAGTGTCAAAAGTTTTGAAAGATATGCTGACTTACGAGATTTGCACAGGCAGGGAAATATCTCGATAGATATTTATTTCAAAACCATTTATCAGGTTTTAATGGAAATTAATGTAACACTCAACCATTGCCTACATTTTCCCATGACCATACACAGAAGCCTAAATTACCAATCCAGTATTTGTCAAGAACCCTATAGGGTAAATGTGAGCAAATTATATGGAGGTGCTTGTGTTCTCCCTAATTGTTTCCTTTATGTGAGAATTTTCAGTAGATGCTCATTTATAAATGTTACCCTATTATGAATGATTTTATTCAGGTTTTATTAGTGGTATGTGCACAGCTAACATCTACTTTATTTTAACATATTGCTGTCTTTTAATAGCATAATTCATATTAATAATAGCAATATTCTAACTTATATTTTTGTTGTCTTCAATTTTAATCTGCCTTACACTGAGACACTTCAAGCCTCAGTGCTCTTAAGTCTCACCAAATTGATGTTCTATATATGTTGGCAAATTAGTAAAGGAAAATGATCAACTGTTCATTATTTCAGAATGGGGTAATAATTTAAATAGTTTGCAGTTTTGCTTTTTATAAGTTACTATCCCTTCTTTGTGTTACTGTGTATCTAAGACTTAGTCCTGTATGGCTGATATTTTTCATTGGTGTGAATACCTTTAGTTATGGATGTAAAGATATCAAAATCATTGTGTGTCACTTTACTAACTTTCATTTTTCCAATCCTCAATAATAAATATTTTATTTAAATACTTTAAAACATAATGTTTTGCTTTTAGTTTATAGAATCAGATTTGAGGCAGAAGCTGGAACACACCAAAGAAATGTTAGAGACAGCAAAAGAGACACTGGAAGATTTCAGTACTCAGAAAATGCAGTTACAGAAGTTTGTTGATCAGATGACAGATCGGTTAAAAAAAGTGGAAGAAACACTGTTAAGCTGTGCACATAACCTGGATCCTAAAGCTCTAAATAAAGTGAAGGTTAGTATTGAAGAAAGTGAATGTGCTTTTTCTTAGGCAGTTATCTTTGTCTTTTTATCAGACTTTTTGCTAAGTGTTATACTTAATTTGTATTTGATAAAAAAATATATTTCCTGTACAGCTGCTAGAATATTATCAAATAATACAGTGATACACTTTAAGAAGTTCCCCCAATGAACAAAAGGTTCTGATCTATTAACTTTATACAAAACTTCTAGAAGATTGAAATGAATAATAAGTTATTTGATGTGACAAGTACTGGTCTTATGACATTGAATGGTCCAACCATTACTCTTGCATATGGAAAAGTCAGTTGACTCCCTTACGATATACCTCATCTTCAACTTATACCTCATCCCAGTAAAATCAGTGGACTAAATTCAATTTTTACCCAAACTTCTACCTCAGAAGTCTTCCTCAGTCCTCCTCAATTCTTCAGTCTATGTCCTAGAACTTTCTTGATAGCATACAGCTATGCACATCATAATGTGACAAACTACATGGAGTTTTTTTCAGTGTGAGCACATGTTAATGTTGATATACTAGCCAATTCGATATAGTTTTCAAACAAGTATTCCTCTCTAGCCAGATAAAAACTCACTTTCATTCTGAAGTACCACCAAATACCAGTGTCATATTGTATCTCAAATGTACCTTCTGACATTGCTGAAAATAACTACTGCTATTCAATATGTCTTGAAATTGATTTATTGTTTAATAGAGTGGTATACTATGAGAAACAGCATTCTTCACATTTCCGTGATGGCTCTTTAGTTTTAAGGATTCGTGTCTTGGAAAATTCAGGAAACATGATCCAGTACTTCTTCCCTTTGTTCTGTCTAGGACTTGTAATAGGTCATAGGAAGAAAGAGCATATGGGAAGAGTAGAGATACATAAGGAAAATAGAGGACTATTAAATATTAAATTTCTTTGCAAATGTCATATTTGTGTTGTAACTTCATCTTCAGGAAACGCAAAAAGACCTTCAGCTTCAGCAGAGCACCATTGACTCAGCCCGCGAGAACCTCAACAGCCTGTGTCGCAAATACCATTCTGTAGAGCTAGAAGCTCTTGGTGGCACTGTCACGTCTTTATTAAAGAAGTATGAAGCTGTGAATCTGTTGTGTTCCAGAACACAGACCAGCATGCAAGAGTCCTTGGAAAAACATTTCCTCTGTAAGTTGTCAGGCTTGTTAATATGAACCATTAGGCCACAGCCATGAATCATTCTGGCATCTGCCAGAGTTTCCAGTGATGTCACTTGCAATTACAACTTTGTTTTTGTATGATGCCTTTCAAAAAGTCCCGTTACCAAATGTTCATTTAATAACTCATATGAAACAAAGCATTTTACAGAAACAGAATTCAACTTTAAACACATAATATGCATGAAAGGCAAGCTCAGCTCCAACTTTCTTCACTCTTAGCATACACCTCTGTTGCAGACATACACTTTGTGTACACAATTTACCTTAAAGAGATGTATACAACCCATTAGAGATGTTTATAATATAAAAGTCCTCATTTGAAGTATCTGTTGGGCTCCCTGAATAGTCAGTAGAGAGAAGTAGGCAATTTTTAATCTTATATATGAAAATATTAACCTAGATATTATCTAACATTAAATTCAGACATATCATAGGCTGAAAATGCCTGTCTTTTCTCATTGACTGTGAAAGGGAACCTACTGTGGAAACATCTAACTTTTTGTGAAATGAATTCCAATCCTCAAGGCACTCACTGAAAGCAATGAAACTCATCCTGTTAGCTTTTATACACTGCTCCTGAAAGACAGAATAATTGTAGAAAATAGCTATATAGTGTTGTGGATAATGTTGCTTCTTAAAAAATATTCTCCTCTCTATACTTTTTTATGAAATAAGATTCTATGCAAGAATTCCAGGAATGGTTTTCTGGTGTGAAAGCTGCAGTAAAAGAATCATCTGACAGGTCTGGAGACAGCAAAGCCATAGAGGCAAAGCTACATGACTTGCAGGTATGGTGATCAAATTAAAGAGTAGTAATTTGTAATTTAAGTATGTTTATCTAATTATATCTCTAAAGTAATTTGCAGATGCTGTCATGTTTATTGTTTTTGTTTCCAAGGAGGTAATTTAAGAAGGGTTCAAGACAGCAATATGTGTTGCAGAGGGAATACAGTAGAAACTGTTCACTGTTCTGAGAGATCAGAGTTTAATTTCTGGAAGGTTTATGAGTAACTAAATTATTCTTGTTCCTGATTTTTAATCTTTTTTTTCCATTTTTTATCTTCTTCCACTTTACCCTTTCCTACTTTTTCTTACACTATTGCTTATTCAATCTTTCAGATTAACACTGATATATCAAAGCTTATCTGTGTCGATTTTTGAAGGGTCAGGATACAAATAGCAGACACCTATTGCAAACAGCTCCAGTTCTTGAAATGTGTAACATCTTCAGGAGGAGACAGAGAGAAACAGGACTGCCTTGGGACCAAATAGGAACACTGAGTTCTGTGAATTATAGCACCCATTAATATTACTTTAATTGAACTGTTTCCTTAGTATTTTTTTCCATAGATAGACATGCCTTTCATCTTGTTGGGTAAATCTTAACAGTAATACTGTTTATCTATAGTTATTAAATCTCACTTGTTTAAACTGTTTTCTTTCATTATACAGAATGTGCTGGATTCTGTTAGTGAGGGACAGAACAAGTTAGATGTTGCCTGCAAGGAAGGAGAAAGTTTATATGCTTGCTTACCCAAACCGATTGTGAGCAATATTCAGGACCAAATAGCGAAGTCTAATCAGAACTTACAGGAGTTCCTCAACCAATGTCTGAGTGACAAAAAGGCCCTGGAAGCTTGTGCCTTATACCTGGGAAGGTGAGTAATAACAGTTGTCACAAATGGACTGCATGAAAATGTCCAGCTGCAGAAATACAGGCCACAATTTGAAGTTATGTCCAGTTATTCCAGTCCTGTTTGCTCTTTACTTTGGAAATACTTCAGAGAAAATAAAATTCTCTGCTAAAAACAAATCAACAAGTCTTGCTTGGGGTACTGACTTGGGTAAAGAATGGAAGGTTAGGTTTGTATATGTGGAAGATCTGTGTGGCTCATGCAATCCCAAATCAGCATCTCGGATCTCAGTAATTTAAATGCAATTTCCTGGAAAGAAAAGATGTGATGAGTATTCAAGTTGTGCGCTGGGGTTTGAAGACAATATGGTTTTTACACAGAATGCACTATCCTGTCCCACTCCAGATGGACATAGTTCCTAAGAAGCTAATAAGAAAACACTCAAAAATTATTACTTAGAGCTATTATTTTGGGAGTTTAAATAGTTTTAAGTGTATCTATGTTGAAACTATTGTTAATTGACAGTGAAATAAATGTAGCAGTAATGGATAAAACAGCTAGATGAGAAGGTGTGCCTTCACATAAGAAAAAGTTTTTCATGCTTAAGGGAGAACTTGTTTTGCTGCATTCTGAGCGCTCCAGATTCCAGTTAGGTTCTGTTGGAGAAATTGAAAGCACAGCATTTCAGGTGTTGTAAGTGTCCAAAAAGTCCATTTTTGGGTAAAAGTCCTTTTTTTCCATATTTTTAAATCTTGGATTAAATCCTTACAAGGATTTGGGAAAAGCTTTCTTTTTGTCTGCCTTTATTGAATCCAGTAATAAACACAAGCACTGTCACTTTAAATTTTGGAAGCTTCTTTTCTCTCTGTAGTTCCCATGATTTTGCTGGACATTTTTAGAGACTTGCTGAATATTTTTAGATTAGTAGTCACTGTGGAATTATGTTTTGTGTACAACTCTTATTCTCGAAGCATGAAATTGATACCTAGCTTTATCTTCCTGGACTTGTGGATATTGAAAGAACTAAGTTAATGTCTTAATAATTTTACTGCACCTGAGGTGTATTTTAAGGGAGTGTTTATCTGTTCTGTAGCTTTGAAGATCAGCACAAAAAACTTGGACTGTGGTTACGTGACATGGGAGAAAGAATAAGCACAGAAGAATTAGGAGAGAACAAACAGCTTATTCCTGAGAAGAAAAAGGAGGTGCAGAAAGTGGAAAAGTTCCTGGAAGAGTTACTGAATTCAAGGTAGTATGAAATACACTTACTAAAATACTCTCACATTGTTGTCTGCTAAAGTAATGGTGAAACTAAACTGTAGGGGTAAAGTGTGTTTGTGAAAGATAAGAGACAAGTGTTGCAGCACATTCTGTGAAAAGAGGCTGAACCCAGATACTTCCAGTTTTAGAGAGACTGGAATTTGAAGACAGTGTTGAAATTTGATGTTGATACATTTTTCAATGAGAAAAGCTTGTCTTAATTCATGAATAAATGGAAACTGAAGAACATAACCTTAAAAAAAAATCTTAAAAATGTTGCCTGTAGAAGCAATAGTCTCTGGTCTAACTAAGTTAGCAGAATCCACTTTCATGTATAGCTGACTTAAGAAAAAATCTCAAATGACACCCACATTGGCTGTGATATCTATCTAGAATTCAGGCTTAGCCAATAGACGATGAAGTAATTGCCTTTTTTTAGTACATTGTGTTTTTTCTCAAATTCTTTTTTTATTGTTAGAACAGAAATAGTAGTCACTTGTTCAAGCCTCTAGGCATGCTAAAAGAAATCACTAGTCTCCACCTATCCCCATGAGACTGATGCAAGACAGTTTGGTCTGATGTAAATTCTGTGTAATCACAAGATGTTGGGAAGGGTGATCAAGCAGACTGAGATTCTTTGAAGCTGTATAAACCCAGAGGTTTAATCCCTTTTATTGTCCATCGTACTGAACCTCAGATTCATTGCAAAATCCTGGACAAATGGCCTGACTTTTCCATCATGACTTTCTACCTGTCAGAGACTATAATATAAACTTCTTAGAAGATTTTGCAGGTACAAAAAGGAATAAGTTCTTATAAACCTGGAAAGTCTGACAGCTGAATAGAAAATTAAGTTAACTTTAATGCAGATGTGCAACACAAAGATTTCAGTGTGACCATGCTGACCACCAAGATCTGCAAGAAATGGCGTTGTATATAAGTCTCTTCCAGCTAATTTTTCTGATAGATACAAATTCTATCTCTGGTAGAGTAGGTGATTATGTCAGCAACCTTCAAAATTTCTGGTATTTACTATAGCAATAGCATATGTTTTCTGAAACTGATTGTCAGTCTCAATGTTTTATTTCAGGGAGTCTTTTGATAAGCTATCCCAAATGGCACAGACTTTAAATGAAGAAGGCCAAGGTGCAGGGAAGGAGGTGCGCTTGGCCTCTCAGCATCTCACCGATTATCAAAACATGGTCAAAACTGTCAAGGAAAAGCTGCGAACATGTCAGCTTGCACTCCAAGAGCATCTCACTTTTGAGGAGGCATTGCAGAGTATGTGGTCGTGGGTGAAAGAGATTCAAGATAAACTGGCATCATCAGAGAGCACTGTTGGTAGCAAAGCCACATTAGAGAAACGACTGGCACAAATACAGGTAAAGAAAGATACCACTAGAGATTACATGTCAAGGTTAATATTGGATGTGGGCCATATCAGTAGAAAAGGAGTATTTTTATAGTTTATTATTTTTTGTGATTATGAAGGAGAGGATTAGAATGTAAGGTGTTCTTGACAAACTGGGATTTGCAGTATGAAAACAAGATGATGTTTAATGGAAATAGGTGCCAGGTATTATATTTAAGAAGGAATACTGTACTATGAAAAGGTGTATTCGGGTCCAAAAAACCACTTCGAATGGAGGGGAATCTTTGGAATAATTGACACAGAGAGAATGTGATGTATCTGTCACAGGAGGTCTTCAGGAACAGGTTAGATATACATCTTTTAGGATGGTAGTAGATAGCACCATGGACTTACTTAAGATTTCTTCTACCTATGTAGTGCTATCTTTCTGTACAATGCTTGGCATACTCATTATCTACTGCAGTGTGAGCAATATTTTAGGACTAATGCAGTGAAATACCTCTATGGCTGTTTTAAAAAATGCTGTATACTTGTACAGGCACTTACAAGTAAAGCTGCCCATGAATTCATATTGGGCATGGCTGTCAGGGATAGATATGTTCAGAGAATACGGTGTTCACTGTTGAAAGAATAACAGCTGTCACTTCTCAGCAGGTTGCATTTGATGTTTTGACTCATTTTGCCTCACAGGAGATCCTCTTACTCAAAGGTGATGGTGAAGTTAAACTGAACATGGCCATTGGCAAAGGTGAACAAGTGCTTAGAAGCAGCAATGAGGAAGGGCAAAAAGTGATACAAAGCAAGCTACAGACTCTGAAGGATGTATGGAATGATACCATCAGCACTTCAGTGAACTGGCAGAGGTAAAACTCTCTGGAAAAAAATGATCAGACCCTGCCATCTTTGCTTACAAAGAATAGTACCTTACAATGGTAAGGTGCTTTCATAGGAGCCCATTCATTCATTACTGGTATGTGAGGGTGAAGTCATATTGTCAGAGAGAATCAAAATCGCCTGAAGAAAAGAAAAAAAACCCCCATACTTCTATAAAAGAGATTAACTGAGCCTAACAGATAAATTTAATTTCGTAAGAGACAATACTTGACAGTATCATACTAATTCATACAGAGAAAAAGCTAGAAAAGACTTTCTGAGTTATTGAACCTGTAATTGGGCAAGACCAAGAATATCTAACATATTTATTTAGCTTTTTCTTATAAAATGCTAGGAAGATTTCTCAATTAGTTCTTTCATTATGTTTTTTATTTTTTAAAAAAATTCTAATACCTGCTCCAAATGATCGTTCTTCCAAATGAAGCTCATTTCTTCTTGTCTTAAACTCTGTAGAAATGGAAAGCTTTTCTTGTTGTCTGTGTGAGACCGTTTTATATCTTTGAAGGCCTCCATCATCTCTTTTCTAGACAGACTGATATTTTTCAGTACTAATACTTTCTGGACCTCTTTCAACCTTGTTTGTTTGTTTTTTTTCAATAGATTGCAGACTTTGACTAGTCTGTCTACATATTTATTGAAAGTTGACAACTGAAAGTTGGCTGATGTCTTACTATATGTGTGACTTTATTAATTCTGAGTAGAGTCATTTCCATTTTCTTGATACAATACTCTTCTTAAACCCCTTCAGAATGAGATTTTACCTTCTTTGCAGTCTTATCACATTGCTGAATTTTATTTACTTCTGAATCATCTACTATCTCCAAATCTATAGTACTAAGCCTAGCAGTTACCCCCAGTTTTGTATTTGGACATCTGATTTATCTTTCTCAAGTCAAGCATTATTTTCATCATCGAATTCCATCTTTTTGTAATTTCTAGTAAGAATATCTGAAATTTAAATACTGTCATCCAAACCAGCTGCAGACAGATTATCTCTTAATTGTCAACACTATATACATTTTATTACTCTGATCATAAAGAACTCCAATAATGCTCTGTATTTTACTTTGATGAACAGACACCAAAATGTGTTTTTCATTAGTCTGAGACAGACAGATTGTTCATGTGGCCTGTGACAGGGAAGTGGTTTTATCAGTATGCATGTATGTAGTAGCCCAAAGAACACAGAAATTCTAGAATAGCTTGGATATAAGTTAACATATAAAAATAAAGCAAGGTGTTGGGGGGGGTTAGGAAGCATATCCTAAACATTGTTATACATGGTTACATACAGTGTAACAATTAAAATATAAGCAGGTACTTTTTTTACAGATCTTTCAAAAGTTCTTACTGTGTACGTTTCTTTTAATGTAAGTTGTTTAGAGTCTGTAATTAGCCAGTGGAATGAATATCTGGAAAGGAAAAACCAACTTGAGCAGTGGTTAGAGAAGCTGGATCACGAAGTTGAACAGCCTTTAGAACCACAGATTGGTCTGAAGGAGAAGTTTGCTCAGCTGGACCACTTCCAGGCTATTGTTTCTGAGATAGAGAATCACTCTGGAGATTTACACCAACTGATTGAAAAAGCTGTGGAAATGTATGAAAAAACACAGGATTGTACTTTTGGAGAAGCAGCTCAAGAAGAACTAAAATCACAGTTTAATGACATCACAACTGTAGCCAAGGTAAGAAAAAGGCTAAAGTCTCCATTTGAACTAGAATGTTTAAATATCTGTATATAAGGCTAAACATTTTATTTTAATAATTTTTGACTGTGCTTGAATAGTCTTGCCTTTTGTTATGCTTGAGTCTAAAAAAAAGTTGGATGTAATTTACTAAAATTCACTGAGATGCAAAAAAGTTGTTGGGAATTGTAATTGATATGGTTATGTTTTTTAATAGTGAAGGGACATGTATTTTATTCCCAGTTTCATATTCCAACAATATTTGTGTCATTCTTCCATATTTATTTTCATCTTATTATTTTCCATTCATTCCTAGCACTTATTTTTAACCTAGAAAGGGAAGAAGGACATGCTTCCCTAAGCAGAAAACATTGTTAGAAAGAAAATTGTTGTCAGAAAATTATATGCCCATATTTTGCGGTGTTTCAAGCCACTGAGCACTGCAAGTGCTCTACAAATGTTCTGTTTGTTTTCTAAGTAAAGATACATGAACTCACTGAGACCCTCTGCTAGCCAGATCAATGCAGTAATGCTGACTGAGTCACCTTCTCAGCTAATGAGAAAGTTTGCATCAAGAACAGGCCACAAAATAACATGCTGGTTTGACCCAACCTGGACAGTCCAGGGGCTGCTGGTGGTAAGACCCTGGGTCTCCCCATAAAATTTACAGGTTCAGCTGCCACCAGGCTATATGAATGCAAACCAATGTGAAATGATTGGTGTGAAAAATAAATTTATTTGTACAGGCAGTCTTAGGGATAGGATTGGTGTTGGCTTGCTAAATCTGTGTTAATGCAAAAGACAGAAAGAGAGAAAAGGGAGAGAGAGCAAAGAACAAGGACACCACCAAAGAGCCAAAAGAATCACTCTTAGAAATGCTAATATAAAATATACGTGTATGTAAATGCAGTAATCTGACAGAAGTGTGATTTGCGTTTGTATGGTTTGTGAATAGAGCTGATGACCTGTAGGTAATCAATGTTCTATATAAAGAAAAGTACCAAAGTAAAAAAATAAGTGGAAGATACAACAAATTGTCTATTAGGAAAAATGTTAAATATAGAGCACATGTATTTAGTTCTTTAGCAAAAAATCTGCATTTTTCTTACTAAACTTGGTAAATGAAAGTGTTTATGTAAAATAATGAAGTTTAGATTTCTGTTTCTTTCATTTGTGGGATAAGGTATACTATTATGGTCATTGTTTTATGGCTTTAAACATAGGCCATAGATATTATAGCCCTCTCAGATGTGTCTAGTCTGTAATTACCATCTAATCGCACATTACTTTGTTTTATGATGAATATCCTGCTCTCTTCTTTTAAAGGATATCATAAGCTCTGGACTTGGTTTCTAAAGAATCAGTGTAGTTCATCCTTGTATAACTCTACTTTTTTCAGTGGTGTTAAATCTGGAACACTACAAAGATTACTGACTCACTTAATGTAATGCTTTTAGACTTCTGTGAAAGGAGTGTTCTCCTAAAATCAATATGCATCTATAAATTTAAATTTTTGAGCAAGAAAGGCTGTTTTGCAGACTTTGCCTTGGGCGAGAACAGCATTGATTGCAACTGGTAGAAGCTGTTGCCACCAGAAGTGACCAACTGAAGCTGCACTTTGCCTCCAACCTGCTCAAGGGGGTGGGAGGGGTCTCTTTTCCTTCACTAGGAAACTATTTTGTTTTGAGTCAGGTGCATGTGGACATTTTCTTATTCTGCTGTTGCATATAAAGCATTAAGATATTAAAACATTGAGGTCACCTTTGTTTAGTTAGCAACCATCCGTTGCCTACTTGATCTGACGCATTCTCAGAAGTTGTTATGATTATTTTCAGAGGGAACAGTAGGTCTTCTTAGTCTAACTTAATTTTTTAACTGCAGTAGTTGAATGTTAAATTATTAAAAATTAAAAACATCTGAAGTTTTATTTATAAGTGGTTTAGTTTGAAACTTCTTTAAGGACACTTAGATCTAGATTAGAATATCCACACAGGAATAAAAAGCTATTTGATTAGCTCAGTTCACTTTTGGTTAGTTTGGATAAAAATTCCTAAGTGTTAGCTCACAAGAGTCTAAGAACAAATCTAATCAGTCAGACCAAAGGCAAATCAAGACCAGTACATTATTTCACCTTTTCATAGTAACATAAGCCGACCACACTGTAAGCTTACTTTAAAAAGCTAAGATGGAGCCAGGAAGCTGTTGTACATCTGTGCCAGGGAATGCATCCTCCAGGACTGCCAGGCAGGTGACTGGAAATGGCCATAATTTCTGATCTGATTATTAAAATGGGGCTGAGCACCATAAGAACCTTCTGCACTTTTGAACAGCAGAAGTCCTCCTTTGAGGTCTTTATGTGGGACATCTCTCTGAGTTTTCTTAGCATTTATAAATATTTGATGCTTCTAAATGAAAGCTGTGTTTCTGGCAGTATGTTGCTCCATGGGAGGGCTCATGGATGATCTGTAAAACCCTCAACGGTAGGTACTGGGTAGAGTGTGTCAGAGTTGCGCAACTGCAGCTTGGACACCTATTAACTGATATATTTTATGATAAATAATGTGTTAAAGTACATTCTTGCATACATTTTCAGAAGGCTCCTTCATCTTTTGCTCCAGCAGAACATGCCTCTTCAAACCAATCCAAACCAAACCTTGTGCAGTGTAGCACCGTGCTGTGCTACTATAGACTGTGATTTATTCAGCATTTGAATGGATACTGGAGGGTCAGACCAGCAGTCTATGCCACTACATGCTTAAAAGCAGGATATTAATGAGGTTTTTTTCTTTTATTTTTTTTCATCTGAATGACAGGAGAAAATGAGGAAAGTGGAAGATATTGTGAAGGATCACCTGCTATACCTTGATGCTGTGCACGAATTCACAGATTGGCTCCATTCTGCAAAGGAAGAGCTGCACCGTTGGTCAGATGCATCTGGAGATACATCAACTATAGAGAAAAAGCTGGCCAAAATCAATGTAAGATAAGTTAGCTTTCATGATTTTATCTGCAATTCGGACCCTATGCTTTAAAATAGGTCAGAGCCAAGACATTGCAGGATCTTGTTCTTTGTGTATTTGAAATGTTGATTACATTTCAGTAAGCTGAAAGCAAGCTTTCTAAGCTGTGATTTGTTTTCATGACCCTTCCCATATTAAATTGATGGAGTAAAAGTACAGTCAGACCTAAGTTAGCCATGACACACGTGGAAACAATTTGCAAGAATGGAAGCTCAGTGGCATCACAGAAGAATGTAGCTTAGCTGATTAATGCATATTGCTCTGTCCTCATCCCTGAACATGCTTTCTTCATGAACAGAGTTGTCTAAATCAAAGTCAGAAACAACCTTTCCTCATTTGCATGAAATGGAGATGCATAAAGCAGTGCAATGATTGTTCTCCTCAAACGTGGTAGAAATATATGAGTTGCCTCCTTGTGTGTACTCTCCTTACCCAGGCATCCATTCCTAGGTGTTTGGGTGCCTCAGCAGGTTATATATTCCTGAGTGCAACGTTAAAGCAGGCTGGATGTTTTGCTTATGCTTAATATTTATGTTCAAATGCTCATATTAGCAACATTCTACCCTGTTCCTAAACAAGAGAAGACTGGCCTGTGAACAGCCTACTAGATGGAGAGTCAGGATACCCAAAATCAAATTACAGATTTGTTGTATGCTTTTGGGTAGTTTACAGTCCCCTTTGTGCTCAAACTCCCCGTGTGTAAAATGAGGAAGGGAGGAGATAGTAGTTTCTAGTTTGTAAGAAGAACAAGAGAATACGTTATTCTGATGGGCAGCATTTGAGATGACAGTTGTGTTCTCCCTTGTGAGACCTTGTGAGCATGTGTGAGATTGAAACAGGACACTGAAGTAAGAATTAATTTTTGAAAAATAAAAAGAAGGGAAGGAGAAGGGAAAGGAAGAGAAAGGAAGGGAAAGGGAGAGGAAGGGAAAGGAAAAGAAAGAGACAAGGAAAGAGAAAGGAAGGAGAAGGGAAAGGAAGAGAAAGGAAGGGAAAGGGAGAGGAAGGGAAAGGAAAAGAAAGAGACAAGGAAAGAGAAAGGAAGGAGAAGGGAAAGGAAGAGAAAGGAAGGGAAAGGGAGAGGAAGGGAAAGGAAAAGAAAGAGACAAGGAAAGAGAAAGGAAGGAGAAGGGAAAGGAAGAGAAAGGAAGGGAAAGGGAGAGGAAGGGAAAGGAAAAGAAAGAGACAAGGAAAGAGAAAGGAAGGAGAAGGGAAAGGAAGAGAAAGGAAGGGAAAGGGAGAGGAAGGGAAAGGAAAAGAAAGAGACAAGGAAAGAGAAAGGAAGGAGAAGGGAAAGGAAGAGAAAGGAAGGGAAAGGGAGAGGAAGGGAAAGGAAAAGAAAGAGACAAGGAAAGAGAAAGGAAGGAGAAGGGAAAGGAAGAGAAAGGAAGGGAAAGGGAGAGGAAGGGAAAGGAAAAGAAAGAGACAAGGAAAGAGAAAGGAAGGAGAAGGGAAAGGAAGAGAAAGGAAGGGAAAGGGAGAGGAAGGGAAAGGAAAAGAAAGAGACAAGGAAAGAGAAAGGAAGGAGAAGGGAAAGGAAGAGAAAGGAAGGGAAAGGGAGAGGAAGGGAAAGGAAAAGAAAGAGACAAGGAAAGAGAAAGGAAGGAGAAGGGAAAGGAAGAGAAAGGAAGGGAAAGGGAGAGGAAGGGAAAGGAAAAGAAAGAGACAAGGAAAGAGAAAGGAAGGAGAAGGGAAAGGAAGAGAAAGGAAGGGAAAGGGAAAGGAATAGGAAAGAAAAGAAAAAAAAAGAAAAAAGAAGAAAAAGAAAGGGGAGGAAAAAGGAAGGAAAGAAAAAAAAGACATGTGCAACCAATTATGGCAAAAGGCAGATAGGTCATGGGTAGACTGCAAAATGCTTTTTCTTTGCAGTTGTGTTTTAGAACTGCTATAAGCAACCACGTCCCAGTATTTCCAATGTAACAGATCACAACAAAGTTAGTTTCATCACCTTAACCTGAACGGTGTTTTCAGTACCTACAAGAAGCTCTTTCTGCCCTACGCGCAGGAGAGTTTCGGAATCACTTTCCTTTCTTTCCAGCACCCTGGGGTCGCGCTGCCGGGGATTGATTCGGGGAGGGGTGGGAGGGTTGACAAGGAGGGGGGGGACCCGCCACCCCCTCCCCCGGGTGGCATCTCCGCGGGTTACCAGGGCGATGTCGCCTTGCAGGAGCTGGTGGAGTCCCGCCGGCTGGGCGCAGACCGCCTCGGCCGGGTGGAGACGCTCGCCCCGGCCGCGAAGCGCGACACGAGCCCCGGCGGGTGCCAGCTGCTGGTCGCCGAGGTGCAGGCCCTGCGGGCGGAGTGGAAGGAGTGGGAAGAGAGCGCCCTGCGGAGCCGGGGCGGCCTGCGCGGGCTGCTGAGCCAGATGGCCCTGTCGGAGCGGGAGTTCGCGGCGCGGGCCGAGCGGCTGGAGGCGGCGGCGCGGCGCTTGGCGGCGCTGCTGGAGGGCTGGACCCGGAGCCTGCGGCCCCCCGACAGCCGCCACACGGACGCCGAGGTGCTGGAGAGCTGGCGCAAGGACAAAGTAAGCTCACGTTTCTTTGCCTAGCAGATTTTTTTCCGTCTCGAATGTAAAGCGGTTTGGTTTTTGTTGTTTTTTTTTTTGCGCGCAGTAAACTTCCCTCCAGCGGGGCTATCGAGTACGTTGCATTTATGAAACTTACCTCTGTGAAATCCTAACTTCCCAAACTGGGCAGAGTCCAATGGGATGAGGTTTAACACAGCCAAATGCCGAGTCCTGCACCTGGGGCACAACAACCCTATGCAGAGCTACAGACTGGGTGAGGTCTGTCTGGAGAGCTGCCAGGAGGAGAGGGACCTGGGGGTGTTGGTCGACAGCCGGCTGAACATGAGCCAGCAGTGTGCCCAGGTGGCCAAGAAGGCCAATGGCATCCTGGCTTGTATCAGAAACGGTGTGACCAGCAGGTCCAGGGAGGTT
>WAAB01008971.1:0-75750 GCA_013389865.1 Piaya cayana | reverse complement strand
GCCAGGGGAGGTTTAGGTTAGAGATTAGGAAGAAGTTTTTTACAGAAAGGGTCATTAGGCATTGGAATATGCTGCCCAGGGAGGTGGTTGATTCGCCTTCCCTGGAGGTGTTTAAGTTACGGGTGGACGAGGTCCTGAGGGACATGGTTTAGTTTTTTGTGGGAGTGGTTGGACTCAATGATCCAGTGGGTCCCTTCCAACCCGGTGATTCTGTGATTCTGTGATTCTGTGAAACTTTGTTTGGTGGTTGTAATCACAGCAAGCGGTGTTTACGGAAGACGTTTCTCTCCTTGGCCTCTGCTGGACGATGCTTAGCAAACGCTGCCCTGAACTTAGATGTTAAAACCAGCGTTTTGCCTCTGAGAAAGCAACTAGCGCGCCAGCTCTGGGCTTCTCTTCCAAGTTGCTCATTGTTTCCAGCCAGAGCAGCACTTGATCCGGGAAATACAAAGCATTTCCAGAAAGTCAAGAAGCAGCGGGAGCCATTTCTTAACTTACAGTTTGTCAGGAGGGTGTTGAGCTTATACTTTCCATTGTTTGAAATGTCCTTCACATTGTGCACATTGAAGTCTTGTCCAATATTTAAAGAAGCTATTCTGGAAGCTGTACTTGCTAATTGCTTTGCTGTGGAATGCAGTGGAACCTGGACAAATAGAGAGGTATTTCTGTTCCTGATTGTCTTCTAGCAAAACTTTCTACATCTTTAACACACACACACACTCACACACTCACACACACTATATACAAATATATATAGTCACAACAATCAAGATATATGTTTGTATATATCTCAGCTACTGTGGATCACAGATGTTGAGAAAAGATACAGAGTTTTTTTTTTCCCCTTTCAGGGTAGCGTTGCAATAAAGCAGTTTTAGTAAAAGGAAGAGAGGTGTGTGATTCTTAATTTCTGACCCCTTGACTGAAGAAATAAAAAAAAAAATTAAAAAACCCAGAAAACCTCTTTGAACTGAGATTATTAATCTTCTGCTTCGAAGCCCGTGCCAAGTTATTTCTGTGGCTTCCCCTTTCACAGAATTCCCTGACACAGATTTAGGGAACCGGCTTGCTTGAGTACATATCTAACAGTAACAAAGCTGACATTACACTGGAGCAAGTAATGGTACACATGCACAAAGTCTTCCTTGTCTAGGTGTTTTTAAAAAGGAAAGGAAGACATGGAATTGTCATCAGTGTACAGCAACAACTGCTGAACATTTTTTATGTTGTAAATGAGGAAGTACTATATTTGAAGGATGTTGCTTTTATTAGTAGTATAAATACTGTGCATGTACTGTAGCTCTATGTAACGAGACTTTAATTTAGACAATTGTAAAGTTTGGCTAATGAGGAAAATGCAGAGGAATCTCAAGAATTACTATGCACAGCCCTGCTGTGTGATTTTTTTTTTCAAAGTTAGAGGAACTGTGACAGTAATCCTTCCATTTCTGGGCCCTAGGGATAGGTCCTATTGTGAATGTAAAATAGCAGTGCAGCTTTCCATTTCCATTGTCTCACAGTGATTCTGTTGCCATGTGAGCCAAGGCCATGAATTTAAAAGCATTTCCTAATACTCAGAATCAGCAAACTCATTCTATTATTCTGTTATACTCGAGATCCCTTCCTTTAAGTATGTACAACAAAAGAGCAACATATGTTGCACTTGGAAGTTAGCACATAATTTTGGTAATGGTTATATTTGAAATTAAATCCAAGTGGCTACAATATTGCTAGCAGTGTTTCTGTATGAAAATATGCTGTAGCTGTTTGTTAATAGGCTATGCCTGAGGCCATAGTCTTTTAGTAGTTATTAAGGCAGGTTATTTGAAACTGAAAAATTTCATTGAGAACAGGCAATTGTAAGCTGAGGCTACTCTTAGGATGCTTTCTTTACCAAAAAATAAATTTAAAAAAGCTGCTACTATTTCATTATGATTCCTGCCCTACACAATTTGCAACATCCTTTGTTTAAGTAGCAGCCGTTGTATTGTTATTCCTAATGCTCTCAAAAAAGTCCTGTGTGTGAACAAAGTAAGATAAACAAAAAGTAGTTAGTTTACATTTTTTCCTGTTCTTCATTGCTATTGAATACTTACTTAAGTCAAATACTTCTTTATACGGCATTGAAACTGGCAGTGTGGCTATTTCAAGTATCTTTTAATTATGGTTGAACAGTTTTCTGATGTATGAGTGACTCAAAGCAAATAACTTCTATAATATGAACATCAATAATGTAAATCAGAGAAGTCCTGAATATCTGTTGTAGCAAAATATATTTTCATATCTACAGGAACACATGAAAGTTTGTACCCATAATATATCCAAAATGTCTCTAGGCTTAATTTTCCAGGCCTTTCCTGTGATCTATAAAAACAAGTGGATTTCAGTAATGGTAAAATAACTGAGCTGTGATTATGGTCTGAATCACTGTTACTCATATCCAACACATGCTTGTAGTTTTATTTTTCACAGAATGAGTTGTTGTGTTTTTTCTTCCTGGCAGTTAGGGTACTTGTTGTTCTTACCATGTCTGTTGATTGGCTTGCTAGACCCTTGCCAATATTTCTTTTTACTTTTGAGTCACATAAAGGTATATCTGCTTATTGCCGAATCAGTTAATACTTTACAGTGACATATCTACTCAGTAAGCATTTTTATCTGTATGATGTAGACTATAATATGTTGAAAACCTTCTGCATGTATTTTCATGTACATTTGTACCTTTCCTGAACATTCAATTTTGTGATGATAGATGATNGGGCATAAACTGGAGAGGGGCAGATTTAGACTAGACATAAGGAAGAATTTCTTCGCCATGAGAGTCATGAGGCCTTGGTCCAGGTTGCCCAGGGAAGCTGTGGCTGCCCCACCCCTGGAGGTGTTCAAGACCAGGTTGGATGGGGCCTTGGGCAGCCTGGGCTGGTGGGAGATGTCCCTGCCCATGACAGAGGGGTTGGAACTAAATGGCTTTCAAGATCCCTTCCAACCCAAACTATTCCATGTTTCTGTGATTCAGAAACATGATTTGGGGACTTCCTTGTCCTAATTCCATGTCCTCATTCAAATCTGTCATCACTTTCAATATGATCTGTTTCTTAAATTTATATTGTACATTTCTTCCACATTGGCACTTTGAATTACCCAAACTATTGTATACCTATAGATAATCCAAATACTCTGGCCTGCCTGCAGAACCTCTGCCATAGTGAATGTAACTAGCTGGAAGATTGTCTTTTCTCTCTGGTAGCTTAAGAGGAATGCCTGAAGAATTTAGTTTTTAATGAGATGAGGAACCAAGTCTGCACTGCTCATTATGTTGGAGTAGTGGGCAGGATTCTGCAGTGCAGATGGTGTGGACATCAATGAGGAAACAAGGACTGGAAGAGCTGAAGCTGTAAAAACCTTTATTATTTGCTTTTCTCTAATTTTATGTACTTTTGTATTTTACAGCTAACTGACTATAAGATAGCTCATTTTTTAAATGAAATTTATATCTCAAAATATTCCCTGAGAACATTTTGTGCTAAGAAATTTGAGGCTTCCAGAAATTTATTTCAAATAAGCTTCTGTAGGTCTGACTGCTAAAATACTATTGGTAGTGAACGCGTATATATCATAAATGAAGTTGAATTTAAATTCTGGTAATTTTTATTCCTTTTTTTTTTTTTGTAATTTACTAACCAATGTTGTTCATTTGCTTTGTTTTAACAGGAAATAATGGATGCCTTGGTAAAGTCTGAACATATGACAGATGAGCTCAAAACTCAGTTAAATGATCTTTGTAAATTTTCCAGAGACTTGAGTACTCATTCCTCAAAAGTTTCTGGGTTGATTAAGGAGTATAACAGGTATGCATTCATCTTGTTTATAGTTAATCAATTCCATGGGGAGGGGCACATGAACTGTCTTTTAGGAAACCACTAATTAGAATTTTAGAATTAGGGACAGATGAATACAATGATTAGAATAATTGTTTTGATTTTGCTATCAGTAGTTTGTAAAAAGCAGCATTTTGAGTATTTTTCCTAAAAGCGAGGTTATGCCACTGAACACTGCTGAAATTTATGTATACCCACACCTGACCTGTTACAGGAAGAATCCTTGTAAGAAACTGAGGTAGCACTGTGGCTTATTTGTCTGAAGGAGGAAGAAGCTATTCCGCCTTTGTTTCTTAATTTTGTCCCTCAGTTTCCTTGTTTTCTTGCTTTCCCTCAGGTCACTCTAGCTGATTTATTTGGGAGTGACACCTGCATTTCAGACAGCAGATCATTGTTTCTTACAGAGAATTACAGCTTTTGGCTTCTGTAACTGCAGAAGAAGGGTGTAATGACACAGACAGATTCTTTACAGTGCTACGAACTTAACTGAGCCACAGAAGTTAGAACGTAATCAGCGTAGTTCTGAGTCCTGTTCCAAGAGGGGGAGAGAGAGAAAGGGGCTTGCAGAAACTGGGGAGAGAGAGAAAGGGGCTTGCAGAAACTGTTCATGCTTAGGTGCACCTAGTCATCCTGGAAACATTTGTGTGTCACATCTGTGGCAGTTGTGTCCCAATTTACACGTTTTGCTTTTAAGGAACTGAAAGCTTCTAGTGGATCTCCTGGTGCTTCAGTTAAGTGCTTAAAGTTGGTAGGAGGAATTGAGGTTAACTTAACCTTACCATTGTATTTTAGAGAACTGAGTAATAGCATTGTCACCTAACAGAGTCCTGCCTTTTCTCCCTACCTCCCTTGCTCATTCACTTCTGCTTCCCTGATGTGATAAACCCAGCCTCTGCCTGCAAGCTTCCAAAGGATGTCAGAGCAAAGAGCAGATCTTGCAGCAAAGATTTCGAACGGCTCTCAGGGAGTTCCAGCAGTGGCTGGTCAATGCAAAAGTCACCACAGCCAAATGCTTTGATGTGCCTCAAAATATCGGTGAAGTTTCAGCAAGTCTGCAGAAAATACAGGTAACTATAGCAGTAAAATTTTGGTCTAAGGGAGACCCAATCAGTTTCATAGAAAGCTCAGACTGAAATGTTTCATTAGTTTCTATGTTTTGTTAATGCACTGAAGGTGACTAATTGCAAGGAAATAAATACTTATTTTTTATTTTTTAACCTCATTTATTTAGTTTAATTGTTGAGTTACAGTTTGTATGTAGTTGTTGTCCCTCATAGAAGTTTTCCATGTTTGTTTCTTTTTTACAATAGGAGAAAAATATGTTTTTGAAGTAGGAGAGTACTGTAAAAATCAGAACAATATCAGACCTGGGACTTAGTGCCTGGAATTATTGCAAAGTAATGTAAATCTTTTTCCTCATATATGAAAGCATATCTCTTACAGTGCAAGAACTAAATAAAATGTATGGAGCGTGAGCAGGCATCTACAAACTATACTTTGCACCTACATAAAGCTAAAACAACCCCAAACAACTCCGTGGAAACAAATGCCAATTAAAAGTTTAATTTAATAAAGGAAGAGAAAGAAATACTTTTATGAATAGAATATATCTAAAATTCTGTCTAAAAATGGCAAAATAACAATTACATAATGAGACCATTAAAACATCAGTTAGGCAGTATAACAGAAGAAATTTATTTCATTTTCTCATAGAATACTCAAATGACTTCCTCCTCCTTTTGATAAATTCTTTTTGCCTTGCTTATATAGTTTACATGAAAGCATAAGTGATACTGTGTTAATATATCAAATATTTTACTACCCTGAAATGAGGTTATGTTTAGAGGAAATACCAGGCAAAAAAATCCTAGTTTTTGACATTAAATATAACAGTTTTAGCAAGGTGGGTTTTTTCCAACACTGGTAAGGTTTGTTTTATCGTTGCAACCCCTTTATGGCACAGGAACTTAATTTGTTGTCCCCTCCGTGAATGCTGTTTTAGATGAAATAAACCTTTTTTTTTTTACTTGCAATAACTGCTTTAGGACTTCTAGAGATGTCTTGGCAACCTGTGTAAATTCTATTTAATAATAATAATAATAATAATAATAATAATAATAATTCTATTTCTGTTAAAGTTAATCTGTCTGGTAGCACATTTGACATCATTAAGTCACAAGGCTTATCTTTGATTTTAATACAGCCAGGACTTGAATCAAGTATTTCAAAGCTAATAGACCCTTTGCGTTCTGTGCTAAAATCTGTCTTGTGATGCAGAATCAGAACCTGTCTTAGTAATTTTTGTATCAAGCCTGTTACTTCTGAAATTAGATTTAACTCATGGATATTGATATAGAACTATTTGTGTACCACACAATCACGATAGTAAAAGTTTTAAATATTGGTATTTAAGACTGGAAGATTCCTCTGAGTCCTAAATACTCACAAAGTCTTTTAATAATTACAAATTGTATGAAAAATATCCCAGTACACTGCAATTTAAAAATCTGACTGTTTTCTTACATTTCTGTGTAATTCTTGTGCATGCCTGTTTCCATACTCTTCTTGCATCCTGGCATTGTGCAAGATTTCCATGAGTAAAAGTACTTTCAAACAGGGGAGGTAAATTAAGGATGCAGAGGGATAAATCACAGAGCCTAGACAGTGTGGCAGTGGCCCATGGCAAGGCTTCAGTCCTGCGTGGGTCTCAGAGTGGGCCCCAGCTCCTTCTGTTACTGGTGCCAGGATGCTAGTTCCCTGAAATGAAACTGGTAGCACTTTCTGTAGTGTGGATATTTCATGAAATATAATACCCAACTAAATGACCAGTAATTGTCTCATGAAATGCAGAACATACAGGTAACCACAGAGTATTCATTTATACATTATTTAAACACATGGCACTTGTGGATTAAGTAGCTGTTTTCTCTAAATCTCATAAATATGGATGATATTAAAATGGAAGGTACCAAAAGATGTGCTGCCATGTTAATAAGCAGAAATAATAAACTCTTAACCCTGTTAAATTTTCTGGCAGCTTGCTGTTGACCTTTACTAGGATCCAAGGCTCAACAATTAGCTCTTTTATTACTATTTTAGGAATTCTTGTCGGGAAGTGAGAATGGACAACAAAAACTGAACCTGGTAGTATCCAAAGGAGAAATGCTGTGTGGTGTTTTATCAAAGGAAAAGGCTAAAGTTATCCAAGACAAAACTGCGACCACTAAAGAAGATTGGAAAAATTTTATCACCACCCTCCACCAGAAGGAA
Organism: Piaya cayana; assembly: GCA_013389865.1. Classification (NCBI taxonomy): domain Eukaryota; kingdom Metazoa; phylum Chordata; class Aves; order Cuculiformes; family Coccyzidae; genus Piaya; species Piaya cayana. The sequence goes on along the minus strand of WAAB01008971.1, from coordinate 68,602 downwards.
TCTGCATTGGAGGTATTGAACCAGTCACAATGGGGAAAAATCGGATATAAATTTCCTCTTTGCCTTTTATTTCAAACAGCATCATTTAGATTTTGTATATAGCTCTAAGTGTTTGTGATGTGGCAGAACTAATAAATAGCTGTTTTCAAGAAGTCCCGTTTTTCTGCTTACATTTTACTTTTGTTTATTTATCTCCTTATAACCTGATTCTACTTAAAACAGAGTAGGGTATTTCATACAGAAGGGTGTTCTTCAGATTAACTGAAGGTGCAAATGCAGCAGTTGCTCAAATTCATGAACACAAGTTTCATCAAATGTACTGGATTAAAAAAACACGTTTTCTTTTTTAAAGACTGTTTTAGCACAGACTTCTGACACTGTTGCTCATTCAGTAGTCCCCATGCAATGGGTAAATGTTATCTCATTGCAAACTGGTGAAATCTAATTACTTGAGCAACTTCTTAAATAAGCCGTAGTGCCTTTTTGTGTTCAGAACTCACAAATAAACCAGCACAGAAGGTAAATATCTCAAAAACATTATCTGTTTTAAGGTCATAAGTTTTAAGGTTAAAATGTCTTAGATGGAATTCCCTGCATAGTGTAGAAGAGTTCAAGTCCCTAGGCATTCCTGTTTCAAAGCAATGCTGCCGAGCCAGCTGAGAAGCAAATATGAAAAAAACTAATGCATTGTATAGGAAAACCTTTCAAAGAAAATTCTCTTATAGCAAGGACTTACCTTTCTTCATGTCAGGGTTGCCATGGAAAGATGTCCTCAGATACAACCATTTTTCAGTCTCATAGGCTTAGTCTATCATTCTGATATTTAATTTCAGTGACAAAACCATAGCTAAAAAGAAAGTCAGGGTCAGGGGAGGTAAATAACTCGGGTACACAAACTGTCCCGTCCAGGTTTTTGTTCTGTATGAATTATTTCAGATGATTTTTTTTTAACGATGAGGAATTAGCCTAAAAGACAAACGTTCAGGCTGTAAAGGAATGCCTAACTGTGCCTTTACGCACACATTATTATAACCAAGATTTCACAATAAAAAAAAGAATATAATCAAAAATTATCCCCAGAATTGGGTTGAATTTAGTCATACATCACTTAGGAACAGTAGCAGCCCATTTAAGGAGGAGTCAGTGTGTATGACTGCATGCAGATGCTAGGTAACTCGTATCCCAAATTAGCCTTTCTTCAGACTGTCTTAGCTGTCTGAGTTAGTCTTACATTGAGTCAAAACTCATAAGACTTATCAAGCTTTCAGTTCAGAGGAAATTTGCTTCAGCCCCCCCTCAACTATGTAGACATATTCTACATTGCTGTCTCTATTCTGCCTCTTAAAGGGGTGTGCGCTTATACTTCGATTGCAGTGTCTGTTTGTGGGATGGGAAGGAGCAGAGCTGGTGTAATTTATTTTGAGGAGTTAATTAGCATTTACCTGCAATTGTGTATAAGTGTTTATCCTTTTTGTGTGCTTGATCTGTGTGTTGTGTGGTACAGTGGTGTCCAGTACACTGGGACTGTTGATGAAATTGTGCATGTCTTCCCAGAACTTAAAGATACAGATGAAGGACTTCGAAGCAACTGCTGAGCCTCTGCAAGAGTGGTTGACTGCAACTGAGAAGATGGTGCAAGGAAGTAGCAGTCGGCTCCATGATCTTCCTTCCAAGAGAAGAGAACAGCAAAAGTTGCAGGTGACTTCTTATGAGCCTTTTAAACACAGCTAGGCTCTTCTGTCCCATCCTCTTGGTCTCATTAATTCCTTATAAAAGCCTGATCATCCTGGCATCCTGACCTTTAAATGAGATGAGACTTGATTTCTAGGATTGCTGTTGGTGACCCTGTCCATCAGATTCTGCACCTCCATGTTTCTTATGACAAGCTACTTCATTGCTGTAGCTGTATGGTGTGCCTTTCTCAGCAAGCTTGCCCATGTGTGACTTCTGTTTCTCATGGTACCTTCATGCTTCTGTTTCCTGCTTTCTTGCACCCACACAGTATTAACATACTTGTGCTTTACAGTCTGTCCTTGAGGAAATAAGCTGCCACGAGCATCAGCTCAACAGGCTAAAAGAGAAAGCTCAGCAGCTGTGGGAAGAGCAAGCTGTCAGCAAAGGCTTTATGCGCAGAGTGTCTCAGTTGTCTTCTCAATATCTTACTCTAAGCAATCTGACTAAGGTAATGCACCCAGTGTATGTGCTTTTAAGCAGTTCATTTGATGTAACTGGAGAAAAAGAAAGACTGAAATATGAAACACTGCAGTTGTGTTGCTTGTCTGCTCTATAGTATGTCTGAGCTGTGTTGTCTTTTGCGCTGGCATATGTGTTTTGATTAAAAAGCAAACCCCATCTGATTATACCAATTTTTTTTCCCAGGTTCAAAACAATATAGGTTTCAAGTATTCAAGACATTTTAGTTATGCAATAAGTACCACTTGAAATAATTGTTTTTCAAAACTTAGGAGAGTGATTTTTTTAGAAAATACAAAATACAGGGAAGTTATTAATTCATTGTCTCCTATAATTATGAGTAATTAGTTGCATCCTCAGCATCTTCGTCTAAAACAAATAGATTGATCTTCTAAAAAAATTAACTGTTAAGATGCTTTTGAAGGTTCAACTGGGGGCATAGACCAAACTCTAAAGCATCAGGCTAGGCACTGAGAGTTTAAACTAATGCTGTTTTGAATAACTGTCTTTGAATAGCTGCTGGTGCTAATTGTTGTATGAATTGCAGGAGAAAGTTTCCAGAATGGACAGGGTCGTAGCAGAGCACCAGCAGTTCTCACATAGTGTCAAGGACCTCCAGGACTGGGTAGCCGATGCAGTTCACATGCTGGATTCCTACTGTCATCCCACTGCAGACAAGAGTGTTCTGGACAGCCGGATGTTAAAGCTAGAGGTATGGGAATGACAAACCCTCAAATCTACTCTTTTTAGCTCTGTTAGAAGAATGAAAATATATGCTACATTACTTAAATTGCTGCATATTAGTGTGACAGTTGTTCAGACACTGATTTTCAATTTACTCAACAATAACTCTTTTTATAGGGAAAAGAGCTCATTATTAAAAGTTTTCATTAATAAGGATATAGGGACCTTTATGACATGGAAAAGTGCATATATGCCAATGCCTAAAAATTCAAAAGATACAGTGTGACTGCTGAAGGTTATGTGGAAGAAGGTAGGATATTAACTTCTGTTAGATTAATGTATTTCCTAGATCTTAGAGGTGATATGGATCCTTTGAAACAGCTTCTCCTATTTTATTTTCTTTAAAAATAGTGGCTACACTTAAGGAAATATCATCTACTGATACCACTGCATAAAAGTAGTTAAAGAGCAGTACTCAGAAAAGAGTTCTTTTCATAATGTTGATGTCTCAGATTTTGATCCATGACCAAAATATGTCCAGGTCCTCAAAACTATAAGGATACATCAAAAAGCAAGATATTCTAGCAAAATACTGAAAACATGCTTTGCCTTTTTGTTGAGTCTTTCAGGTTCATGCTTTTTCAGGTTCTTCATGACTTTGCATAATGTTAGAAGCCGTTGGTTTGCAACTGCATAGCTCCGTGAACTGAAGTCTCTAAGCTGATTTTTACTCATAGCTTACTGAGTTATATCTTGGTACCTTTGTGTTGCAAATAGATCCTAGAACTGTAGAACTATACTTCAGTCCTGTAGAAGAGATTTGTCATCGTATCTTGTTTTCTATATGAACAAATCCTCCTCTTTTCAATGTAAATTACACTCCCTTTGGAATGTCACGTTTTCCCACCCAGCATTACCTTCTCTGGTACACTGTAAGTACCTGCACAGATTCCATGAAAACTTACCTGTCAATTAAGATTTTTTTTTTTATGGCCTAAACCTACCCTTTGGAAGCTACTTTCTCCTTGTGAAGCCCAGATGTGAACACCTCACTGTCTCTCTTCCATCTGTCTGTTTGTAAAAACTGCTAAATTTCATCAGCTCATTTTCCAGTAAAGAATATTCATGCTCCGTTAAGGATAAAAGTAGTATATTATCCACTCATTCTTTAGGGACTGCTAGCAGTGAAACAAGAAAAAGAAATCCAGATGAAAATGATTCTGACAAGAGGAGAATCTGTTCTACAAAATACTTCTATGGAGGGAATACCAGTGATTGAACGGCAGCTGCAAACCCTGAAGGACAACTGGGCTTCTCTTCTGTCTGCTTGTATCCAGTGCAAGAGGTAAAATGGATAGGAGGTGGAAAATGATGCTTAGTTGTAAAGCTAAGTTAATTCCCAGAGTTTTATTATTAAGAGTCAAATTCATGTAAAATGAATGCATGTGCCTAACACTGCAGGTCTAGAGGCTTTGTTCATTTGAAGAAGAAAAAGGGGAGGAAACTGTGAGGCATCTAAGCTTTGATAGCACTTATTGTCCATATACTTTTAAAAGTGGGTTCCATGTTCATAATCTTGTAAATTTGACTTTGAGTTGCACTTGACACCTTGAATTGTTCTTAGAAATGACAAAATCTTGTCGCAGACTTTAATGGTTATTCTGCCAAGATCCTGTCTGGTTGCTAGCATTTCACAGAAGGTACTGTAATTACAATGTCCAACAGTGATGTTCAAAAGTAATAAAATAAAGGCATACAGGAGAAAAAACATAGCCTTCTGTGGGGGAGCATCACTAGCTGCAGATCTTTCCATTTAAAACAACAAAGATAAACATTAGAATGCAACAACTTTTGAACATATACAAAGGGACAGAAAAATTCTGATTCTGGATCTTAGATATTCATTTACATTTTATTTACTAAAGCTAGAACATGTCAGCTAGCTTCGTAACTCACCAACTTCCTTAATATTCCAAGTTTGGAAAACTTAGTTCCTCTTTCTCAGCCAAACAATGAGTTTAGCTCACTAGTTAAACTAGTTAAAACCTATAGGGGCCTTACACCTTTGTCTTGGACTCCTAAACTTGTAATATATCTTTCCTAGAAATATAGTCTAGATAACTGTATATGACTATCTCCACTAAAATAGTATGAGAACCTCCACAACAAATATGTATTTTTAAATTACAGTCAGCTGGAAGGAGCTCTCTCCAAATGGACAAGTTACCAGGATGACGTTCGTCAATTTTCTAACTGGATGGATAAAGTAGAAGCAAGTATGAATGCTTCCGAAAAGCAATATGCCGAACTGAGGGAAAAATCAGCTGCCCTTAGCAAAGCAAAGGTGCGCTTGCTTTACAACAAACCAACAAGCCCATGCAAAGTTATAAGTAATAAACATGGCTGCAAGATTAATCTGTGGTCTTGTGTAATGCAGCCTATTCATAAATGTGTTCTTGTCATTCTCTTTTGCAGCTACTTAGTGAAGAGGTGTTGAGTCACAACAGCCTGTTGGAGACGATTGAAGTGAAAGGAAGCGGCATGGCTGAGCATTATGTCACTCAGCTTGAACTCCAGGACCTTCAGGAGCGGTATAAGTTCCTCAAAGACAGAACGAGGGTACAGTTTTTCTTGATAACACTCTTTCTGTTTTGTTAGCAACAAGGAAAAAGAGAGTCTTTTCACTGATCATTTATTTTACAGTCAAACGAGGAATAAAAGTTTAGAGGCAGTTTTATTGTAAAAGAAAGTTTTTAGGGTGATTTATAATTCTGTCTTCCTGTACCACTGAGCTTCAGATCTTTTCAGAAAGGTTCTAAAGATCTGAATCTGAAAAAAATCAGCAAGTGAACGGTCTGAGGAATTCCATGTCAAAAATCTCATTGACTTCAGTGCCAAAATAGTTTTACCCATTGTGACTGAAAAGTTGGAAGCATCTCTGAATCTGTGATTTGAATAAATGTAAGTTTGCAGTCCATCAGATAGTTCACAAATGTTTGACAACTATAGAAGCTTAATATTTAACCATATTAGCAAGTAAACAGACTCTAATGTCAAAGGACCAGGCATGATAAGTACTGTATTTACTGATATGTGTTAATATTGTAGATCTGGAAAAGACTAGGGCATAGAAAGGTAAAGATCAAGATGGATTTGGATGTAATATATAAGAAAAAGAAGAAATAGTAGAAGACAAAATTGTTAACCCAAATTGTTTTGTGGTAATTAAATCATGCCCAACGTATGTTCAGGCAGCCAACTCTTTTTCATGACAACAGTGTAGTAAAACTGAATTTTCTTGTTTCAGTGATGTCTTTGTCCTCTGGAAAGGGCCAAAATTTTCAAACTTCTGATGTACTTTTTTGTGGTATTCCCTTCCACAACTGCAAAGAATGCAATGCGCTGTCTTTCTTTAGACCTTCTATGAATGAACTCATTTAGGTTTGCCAAAGAGATATACAAGTCCTGGGAGGTGCTACTGAATACCTAGTATTCCTGTTAGCATGGTAATGCTCTAACCTTTACCTTTTTCTCCTGCATGAGTGTATGCTGACTTCCTGTATTTGCTCAGCTTGAGTAACACCATAGAAACAATGAGAAATGGATGCTAGTTCTCAGATGTGAGAGCTCTGTATCTCTTTCCCCATATAAGAAGCAGCATCTCTTCTTTCTCTTTCTACCTAATACCTCACATTACTTTGGTCTCCCCTACTCCCAACTGTGGTGACGATGTTTGGTGTCAAGAGGATATTCAACCTTTTGAAAGAAATTAAAAGTTCAAAGAAAAAAGCTGGAAATTAAGGAATAGTCACATACTTTAATAATCCTTTCACTGTACAGGAAACCTGACAGGCTTCCCCAGGGGTTTGTGACCGAAGCCTGAATAGACCAAGATCTATAATTCGCTGCAACTACTGTCAAGATGCAAGAGAACTAGTTTCTCTTTCCCTCTTCTGACTACTGGATGCAAAAGACCCTTGTAAAATATTGATAACATTATTCCTTTATTCCTTCCTACCAATACCTAGACCTGTCAGAAATAGATAAAGCAGACAATAGATTCATGGCTCCTGTTTATGGAAGTTGTTTGGTTGGGGGTTTTTTTATTTTATTTTAATGTAGCTCACTACCCTGGAATGCAGCCTGTCTTGCCTCGATCTAAAGTTGATTCACCATTCCCATAATATCTTAGAGAGCATTAATTATGTGTAGTATACTTTTCTGGTGCTTAGAAAGACTAGTCTTGTGCTAATATATAACGTCTTTCCCGCTGTACCCCAGATACGGTAATATTTTAGTGCTGAGTTGTGAGATTATTGTAACTTACTCACTGATATGCACAGAAGAATTGCTCTTTATTCTCACTGTGCTCTGTAGGAACTTCCTCCAAAGGATTTGAGCAATCTTCAGGCCTAAAGGTATTAGACACTCTTAAGAGAAAATTATTATTCCATTGGCAAGAAAAATATCATGAAAATAAAAATATATACCATTTCTAAGCTCACATTCTTATTAATAGTTTCAATTTAAATTGTTATAAAATCTAAGAAGGTCTTTTGTTATTCATCACTAAGGGATTATTTAAAAGATCAAAACTTCAAATCACAGAAGTCCCAAACTTATGTGAAGAATCTTTTAGGATAAGTATCTGTATCCACACATTTACCCCCTCTTTCACTGTAATTGGTCAGGCCATCCTCAGAATCCAAGTACTCTTGAATTCTAGGAAAGCTTAGCATCAGATACAAACTCTTGACCTTGATGGAAGTCCGCGTTTTATGTTTTCTTGGTTTGATAATACACTAAGTTATGTATGCACATATATTTAACTATTTTAACAAGCAGGAGGCAGTAACAAAAGCTGAAGGACTGCTTAAGTTGCATCAAGAGTACCAAAGAAATCTGAAGTCCTTTGAAGTATGGCTGGAGAAGGAACAGGAAAAACTTGACTGCTTATCACATCTTGATGGTGATGACCAGAAACAGGAGGCAACACTCCGAGACTTACAGGTACGTAAGGTACCCTAAGGAAAAAAAAATCCTACTTGTAAAATAACAGAGTAATTAATGGACAAAAGTTACATCTATCTTTTGTCTCAAGAACAGCTTGGAATCACATGTTAAGTATTTTGCTGCTCAAAAGGGGTTCCTCTAAAGTGCATGGGAACATTGTCACTCATTTTCTGAAAGAAGTATCAGGCCTTGAATGAAATCTCCAGGCATGCTGATGCTTTCTTGCAAGTACTGAATTTATTTTAGATGTTGACTTACCTCTTCTTTTTCCTGTGTTTCGTACAATATTAAAAGTATTCCTTTCACTGGGTTTTCATCTTTTTATGGCTTACAACGCAGATGCAGCTACTTTCAGGCAGTTCCAGTCATGTAGGCTAGCTCCCATGTTGAGGTGGGAAGACTATTACTGAATCACTGAAGTGTCAGTGAACATATAGTACTTCAGTAATTTCCCAGTTATGATCTAGCTTACTAAAAAGACTTATGCCTGTTGTTGAGTTAGCAAATGGTCTGTATTTGAGTTATGAAATATTTATTACTTTATTCAGGCTACTGAGGTCTTCATATGATCAGGGACTCTGCATGTATGTCTTGTTATTATAGTTTACTTTACAAAATCTGAATCAGTTTTGAAAATCTGAGTGTATATCTCAAATACAAACTACGATGACACACAACTGTATTTTGTTAAGGTAATTTCCTGGTTATGTTTTCTAATGAGATGAGCCCCCGTCATACTTTGTAATCAAGTTCTAATAGGCATAAAAATGCCATTCATGTCTAGAAGAGAGTATCAAGAATTGTTTTGGACTTATGCCTCAAGCATATGTAGAAGTAAACAAGTTTATTTTAAAAGATTGAAGCCTCACAGTATTCAACCATAGATAACTAAGGAGGACTACATAGAAAACATGACGTAGCTTGCTTTTGTCTTCAGTCGAATGAGGATTTTGTTTGCTATATGTGATAGAAAGCTGTTAATGTACACTATGTATCCATAACTCTGCCTTTACAGGAGCTGCAGGTCCACTGTGCAGAAGGACAAGCATTACTGAATGCTGCAGTCCATGCCAGAGAGGAGGTGATTCCCTGGGGCATTCCCCAAATAGAAGACCGAGTCCTAGAATCCTTACGGCAGGACTGGCAAGTTTATCAACACAGGCTTTCTGAAGCAAGAAGCCAATTAAATGCCACTGTGAGCAGATTGAGGTTAATGGAGAAAAAATTTCAGAAAGTTAATGACTGGCTAAAAGATCTGGAGGAGAGAGTTGCTATCAGGACTGGGAGGCAGTCTGGTAGAGCAACAAAGGAGATGCAGCTTCAACAAATGAAGGTAAAGGATATAGTTAAGTCATTCCTCAAACAAAATGCCATGTTATGTTTCCACATCAGTGCGTGGTTGCACTGTGAATATAACAGGAAGCATTGCAGTTTGTTCTGAGGTAGTGCCAAGAATGATGGATCCAAGGGAGCTTCATGCCTTCTGGATCCAGGTTCCTCCCATTTTACTCGTAAAGGCTATACCAATGTTAAAATTTCTTAGATGTGGAATTCATATACTTTGTAATACGTGATTGCATAACTCAGAACAAAGATTAATCCTAGAGGGGGAAATTGTTAATGTGGTAACAAAAGTAATATGTGACCAATTCTGTTGTGAATTCTCTGCTGAGTTGATGCAATAATTCTTCAGTCACTGCAAGAAGTCATGGTTCTGAACAAACGCAGGAAGCAGATTTGAAGAGATTCAAGGTTATACTTTACAGTTACCCTTAAAACTTGGGGTTAATTTTTATAGGAAGTCCAGGTTGCATTTCTGTTATTAGCTGGGGAAGCAAGGAAGAGTATTGAATCTGTTGTAATGAAATGCAGTCCACATGGTATGATAAAACTTCAGCTATATTCTTGACATTACCCTTCACCAGATTCTGTTTTATTTTCCTGTTATAAATCCGTGATTGCAACTATGTATTTGTTTCATTTTTCAATGATTTCCTGACTTAGTTACAAATAAATTGTGTTGTGTTTAAGATGTTTGACTCAGTCATATAAGCTGGATAATGTCTTTGTCATAGAAATGGCATGAAGAAATTGCAATCTACAAAGATGATGTGGAGGAAGTTGGGGTATTGGCTCAGCAAATATTAGAGGAAAGTCTCACTACAAGTAGAATGGGAAGCCAGGCTACACAGCTTACATCTCGCTACCAAACTCTTCTTCTTCATGTATTGGTGAGTAACAGAAATCAGTTCAGTGTAGAATCATAAATTGTCAGTTAAGAAGCAATTATAAACAGACTTTCTTAGACTTTATCAGAGTTTATTCGTTATTCTAGACTCATTAATGTAATATTCACATATATATCCTTAGATCTACACACATACGTATGGATTTCATTGAATTAATTATATTAGAGAATGGTAATTGGGATAGTGCCCTTTCAAAAACATGCATTAGTAATCAGATGTTATTACTGTCCTTTTTGGCAGTTTAAGGAGAGAAATTCATAATTCAGTACTTTTGAATGACTTCTACAGAAGTTTTCAGGTTATTACTGAGCCACATAGGTATAGGGAAAATTTGAATTGATAAGGTACAATCTTCAGGTCTCTTTAAGTATAAGTCTCATAGTATCATAACCACGAGTCACATTTCAAGGTTCAAAAAATAAGTACTTTTTCAGTGATTAGCATTAACTCAATTCTGACATTAGTCATTGCTATATGTACACCCTGACAAGACCTCAGTGAGAATTATCCATAGATATGAAAGAACTCAAAACTTATGTGGTTAATCCTAGTATCTCAGGTTTTATTAATAAGTAACAATTTAGTGCTACTTTTAGTAGTAGCAATGATAAACATCTAGGTGGTTCTTTTTTCATCACCTTATCCTTGACATTTATTTGAAGGAGCAAATGAAGTTTCTGGAAGAAGAAATACGCTGTATAGAGGAGTCAGAATTGGCTTTTAGTGCTTACACAAATTGGTATGGAGCTACTAACAAGAACTTCGGAAATGTGGTCACCAAGTTTGATGTGGTTGATAAAACAGCAATGGAGAAAAAAATGCAGAAACTGGAGGTACAGCTTTCTTTAATACAGTTTTTGTTTCTCTTCACCAAAAAGAACCTATATTTTGCATCTTACTTGCTAAAATTCTGACTTCAGTTTGCCCAGAGAACCTGACAGGATAAAGACCACTCAGTGTAAAACTTTCTGTTATGTCATACACATTATGTCACAGTTTGGTTCTTGAGGTTATGAATGATCCTAAACAATATAATCCTATCCTTCCATAAGGCACATTTGTATGTGTTTTTTTAGGTTAAACTTAAAATATTAATTACCCTTGTAAGGCATCCTGTCATGAGTTTGTTTTGATGTTTTGTTGGGGTTTTTCTATTATTTACCGGTATGTACATAGTAAAGAAAAGTAAAAATTACTTTCTTTCTCCTCATTGAAATAACTCAGTAGTAAATTCACATTTCATCTCAGAGTTGCAGATGAGTTTTTATATGTCCTGCTGCTTAAACGTAATATGCTAAGGGAAAACTTTCATCTATTAAGGATTTGGAGTACGAATCTTCTCCTGATAGCCCTCAGTTTCTGTGTTTTTATCTTCACAAATCCAGTGTGGGACAGAAGTATTTGTTTTCTCTGCTTCCTTCTAGTTTACTGCACCATAACTCCAGGCAATTTTATTATGAAAGGTCCCTTCAGTTTCCCTAGCAATTCCTTCTGTGTCCTTAACAAAACTAGAAAAAAAAAAAAAGTTAGCTAGCTTCTTACTGATAGTAGAACTACAATGAATAATAATTAAAAAAGGCAAGAGCTAGCATCTACTTTCTGTTAACCAACACTTGCTTCACAGTTGCTACTGAGTGATATGGACATAGGCCACAGTTTACTGAAATCTGCCCGTGAGAAGGCACAGCGAGCTATAAAGTACATGGAAGAAACTGAAGTTGACCAGTTAAGAAAAGAGATTGGAGATCATGTGGAACAGCTTGAAGAACTGGCTGGCTCCATCAGGAAAGAGCATTCAACTTCTGAAAAGTGCCTTCAGCTGGCAAAGGAGTTCTCAGACAAGTACAAGGCACAGACTCAGTGGCTCACAGAGTACCAAGCCATGTTACATGCTCCAGTGGAGCCAAAGAGTGAACTCTATGAGAAGAAGGCCCAGTTGTCCAAATACAAGGTAAAAAGTGGTTTCTCCTATTCAATCAATTTTGACCTGATGACTTACAATAAATCCTGTGATCCAGATGTCTCTTCAAGTTTCATCATTAGATGTATGAGATGTCTCTGATCTGGATGTCCAAATCAACATCAAAGTGAAAAGATGCAGAATACCCGTATCTATGAACCAGAATGAGCACCTGGGTTTGAAATCTGAATATCCTATTAGGGCCTCCACATCTGAAAATTTTCTATTATGGAGCAAAATTCTTTTATGAGTATGCATATGAGTTACTCCATTAATTGCCCTTTAAGCAAAAATAGAAATTAGTTGCTCTTTCTTCACTGCAGACTGCTTGCGATTACATTGGCTTAATCAGCTTTCTGTTTAAAGCTGCATGTCCTAGATCAGCTAAGACAGTCAACTACTCTGTGTGGCCTCCTCTGGTTTTGGTTAGGATTTTAATGAAGTGTTCTTTTTTTTTTTTCCTCAGTCATAAAAAATGACAACAAACCCTATTGCTTCTTTTAACAATGTTTTTGTAAAATACTCTGGGTTTACAGATATTTCATAACATGTACTGGGTCTGGCTGGAATGAAGCTAAATCTCTTAATAGCAGGTCATATGGTGCTGTGCTTTACATTAGTGGTTAAAACAGTGTTTTTAACAAAACAGTGTTTTGGCTGTTGCTGAGCAGTAGCTGCACAGCGTCAAGGCTTTCTCTCTGAACCTGCCCACTGTCCCCTGCCAGCTTCAATACTCATTCATATTATCGTAGGTGTGTGCTTACTTTCTACACATTTGTGGAGCTGATATCTCACTGCCATTTGATGGATGCTGTTATGTGCCATGCTGTCTGAGCCAGCAGCACAATGACATAACTGATCAGATTGCATGCTCTTCAGAGTAGTCTTATGTACTTGTCTGCGTATTATCTCATTAAGGGGAGGGCTTTGGTGATGCTTTCCCACCTATTTGCAGAATTTGTCTCGGAAAATTATATCCCTAGCTCTTGCTCATTCACACATATTAACCCTCTTTCCCTCACCAGCTCCAGATTATCAGCCGTACTAGTAGCCACTTGTAAAAAGAATAATTGCTGCAAAGTAGTTATCTCAAGGCATAGCTGAGAAACCTTGTCCTGTACTGGTAGCAAAGCTCTTCTCATCTGGAAAGGATGGTCTATACCATGATAGAAGGCTGTGCTTCAGACCAAAGGGAAGTTAATGAATAATTCTTGTTTGCATTGTAGTCCATACAGCAGACTGTTCTGTCCCATGAGCCATCAATAAAATCAGTGATTGAAAAGGGGGAAGCACTTTTTGATCTAGTGAAAGATGGGACTCTAAAGAACAAAATTAAAGATCTTCAAAGTACTTACCAGGAATTCTGCAGCACAACAAAGGTAAAAAGTCAGAAAGAAAACTCTAGGTTTTTTTTGATTTTCTATGTTTTTTCCCCTCTTTAAGTTTGACTATTTGTTTCATGCTGTCCTGTTCACCCCATACACAAGCCAGTTAGGTTTAAATATTTTTTCTTTTTCTAGGGGGGTGGAGGGGGTGGGAGCAGGAATTTTTTAATATGGAAAGAACTTCTACTTATATAAATCTAACAAGAGTAGCTGAAATGAATTTTGAGTATGGCAAGTGAAGTCTTTATAGCCCTAAAGGAAATACATCAGTGACTACTACTGTTATTATTTTTATTTGCCTTGGATAGATTTCTGAATACATTCTTTCACGAAGGGACAGATGCTCTTACATTATACTGCTTTGTCTCTTGTATCTGCTAGATCTCACACAGACCCTGTTTAATCTAACCCTAATTTTTGAATGGAAGTCACTGGAAAAAAAAAATTAATGGAAAGAAGGATATAATTTGTCTCAGCAAGGGCATTATTAATTAACAATGATTCATTAGTCCACCTCTGTGTATTATGTTGAGAGGTCTAATACTTCTAAATGCATCCTAAAGTATGATTATTCCTAAAGCTTTTAAGAGGTTGTCCTCCTAACAAGGATAATCTCTGCAACCATGATAGTACTTTTGTTTGATCTAAATACCTCTAATTGTCAGCCTATCTGCCAATATCAGGGGATATTATTTTTTGACAGCTGATTTTTAATTAACAGACATTCTTCTAATCAGTTCCACAAAACTGATATTTGTTGCATTAGAAGTAATGCTGATGACTTAAATGTAGGGAAGATTATAAAAAAATCTTTCCTGAAAGGAATAAAGACATTCTGACTCAAGGTATAAATTTTTAATATGCCTACCACAACTGTAGACAATATGTACCTGCAAAGGCTGTAAGCAGCAGGGACACAGTTGCAGCTTTTGGTAGGTCACATGCGCTCTCTCAAAGAGTGTGTTATAACTATTTCTAAGTGAACTTAATGTCAAACTGATAGTGTTCCTTTTCTTAAAGTAGGGAGCTCCTCTGTGTTTTACTCATGGTATTTCATCTGGTGTAAGAATACTGCTCAGTGCTGCAGAGTTTATTCACACAAAATAATCTGTTTGTCTTCCTTAACAGTCTAATCATGTGAGAGTCGCTCACAGGAACAGACATTTGGACAATAAGTCTCTTACTGTGCTTTCAAGCTCTAGGTGGCTTTTGGTTTGGTTTTTTGGTTTTTGGTTTATTTTTGTGGGGAGGCGGTTGTTGTTCTTATTACCTGATAATTTTAACTGTGGTTGTTGTGGACATGCAGGCATATGTTGAAACCTTAGAGGTGAGAGTAAAAGAACATGAAGATTACAATAGTGATTTGCAAGAAGTTGAGAAATGGTTATTACATATGTCCAGCAGACTGGTCAACCCTGACCTCATGGAGAGTAACAATCTTGAAATAATCACTCAGCAACTAGCTAATCACAAGGTGGGTTTGCTATCGAGTAAACTTCCTTTGTCTGGTAGAACAGAAATTTTCTTCTTTGCTTCTCTGTCTCCACTCCACAGATCTAGTTATTTGTCATTCACCTGTTTAATTCCTCGTACTGCTAACTGTGTAAATAAACGTCAGTGTCGTTAATGCATTTTTTCAAATCTACCTTGTTGTTAGCACTGTTTCTTGGATGAGATTGCATCTCCAAAGAGCTTTGTTGTACGTTGGTCTGAATTTTGTGTCAGATTTTTCCTGACTTGTGCCAGAAAACAGACCACAAAAAGCAGATTAGGGTCATTTTACTCATAAGGCACAGGAGTGTCTGGCACTGTCTTGCTCCGGCACTTTTAGGGACAAAAATATATTTTACATTTTCAAGGTTTTTTTAAACTCTATTAGGTTGTACCATTTCCTCTGTTGCTTTCATTCAAGGTATTTTTGTGGTTGCTATTAATGATAATCATTCACTGTATTGATAACCAATGCATTCTAGAAGGCAAAGAAAGCAAAATCCAACCCTCCCCAACACTCCCTGAAACTGAGTTTCCGAAGATGAATATTGAAATCTTTTAATTAATTGTGGTTAGTGTGTTATTCTTTCAGTAGCCTCCTTGGATAAAAATTTGGCTCCACCAAACTTAGTGGGAAAAAAACTATCTTAAGGAGTAAGATATGATTCAGCATCAATTTTAGTCCTCCTTACTAGCCACAAGCAAAGCTGTTGGAGCCCTGAAGAGCACACAACAAAGGAAGATTAAGGGTAATCTTGGGGTATGAGCATATAATGTTTACGCATTTGGTCAGTGCTACTGATGTGTCTGTGGGATAGCTATGTACAGACTTTTGACAATAAGTATGCACTCCAATAGCTTGACTATAACAATACACATTATCCAGAAACTTCTTTCTGAATCTGTATAAAAAGGGTGAGAAAAAGAGAAAAAGAAAAAAAACAAACCCAAAAATTAATTTTAAAAGCTGTTAGGCAGAACATGTTTTAAGGTTAAAATATTTCTTCAAAAGTATTTTATCTATTTCATAGGCTATCATGGAAGACATTTCAGGATTTGAAGACCGTTTGAACAACCTTAAGAGTAAAGGTGATCACTTGATCAATCAATGCATGGAACATCTTCAAGCAAAATTTAAGCAAAACATACAAAGCCATCTTCAGGGGACAAAGGATAGCTATTCTGCCATATGTAGCACAGCCCAGAGAGTGAGCCTTGTTTAAAAAATGTTTTCATGCTATTAAAGAATAACAGGCATTCTGTGATTCTTATTTCTATAAGTGCTTTTTGCTTTAAGTGGTGTAAAACTTTCTGCTGTCTCTGTTAAATTGAGCATACAGGTTAATAATGTAGGACTTCATTGTTACTGTGATACTGTTGAATTCCTTGTGATCAAATGTTGCCTTGCAACCTGCAAAAAAAACCCTTGCTGCTTATTATTTTTTACCATAATCTATCCACACCCTCACTACCTGTATATTACATTTCCTTCTCAGCAGCTGCAACAAAGATATTAGAACTATTCCTACTTGAAAAATCAGGGAGGAAATTGCTCTCCTAGTGTCAGTAATTTGCATATGTAATTATGTGCTGGAAAATACTGTCTTTCTTAGTAAAACCTGAATATACAATTAAGAAGGGCTGGCTCAGTCATTCTGTTAATCCAGTTAGGAGATCAAGCCAGCATAGAGGAGTAGGGGGGAAAGTAGACTTCATAGTAAGATGTAGAGATAAAGTAAGACCTCATAGTGGACCAAAGGCAAAATGTTAACAAGAATGCAAGATAGAGTGAGAGCTTAAGGAGCTTTCATCCCTTGGTATTTTTACATAAAATTGCCGAAATAACCACAATTTTGATAATTCTGTTTTATCTGGCGTTCTCAAAAAGGGAGAAGAGACCAAGTGGTGTTTGAAAATGCAATGACATTACAAAATGTTTATTTTAGGTGTACCAGAGTTTGGAACAAGAACTCCAGAAGCATGTTAATCGTCAGGACACGCTACAACAGTGCCAGACTTGGCTGTCTACAGTGCAGTCAGAGCTAAAGCCAACTACCTGGCCACCTTTCAGCCTGGCAGATGCAGTTAAACAGGTAAATGTTCAGCACTTTAAAATGCTCAGTTATCCTTGATAAGGTGAGGTAAAAACCTTAGGAGTCAGATAGAAGTCATATACTCATCTAAGAGGGCTGTGTAACCTCGTTCTTTTCCAAGTCCAGAAAGAACACCTTGAGTGAAAAATAACTGTAGATGAAAAATCACATAGGGCCTTTGCTAGCTCTGCTTAGTGCTTGGAAATATTTTACCTGAAAAAAAATTAACTAATTAGATAAACTCAGATACTCCACAGATGTGTTTAGCAGAGAGGTTGTGTCTTTCTGCTTGCCCAGTTGCCCATCTGTCTACTAGTGTTCCTATAGGAGATCTGGTTTCATAGCACTACGGACACAGAGTCTGTTAGCGGGCAATTAAAACATTTTTTCAGCATAAGAGCACAGGACTTCCTCTAACCTGCATTAACCATTCAGAATGGTTTCTTTGCTTCTTGGTTATTCTTCATAACAATATATTTTACATTGGATTTGAACCTTGTTTTCAAATTAAACTGATATGGTATCAAAAATGCTAGAATTTAGAACTGTGTCATCCACTTAAGAGAGACATTGAAATACTACAGATAGCAGGTCTGCAGTGGTGATGGGAGCAAGGGGTGACAAGGGAGGTGGGGGTGACAGCAAGGATAGCAGAGCAACACCTTTCCAAGCAAGTCTGTAGGGATGAGGCCAGTCCTGAAAGGAGGCAGAAGGTCAAGGCAGCAAGGCAAGGTCAGGAGGATCAGCCCACTACAGATACATCTATATTGTGGCTCAAGAGAAGTCCATAGATGGGTGAGGGCCTGAGCCTATATGCAGTTCTTGAGCAAGGTGGAAGGCTTCTGAATGCTTTTCCATTGTCCAGGTCCCAGCTGGGCCAAGTCAAAGCTGGCCCTGAGCAGAGCAAACCAGCCTCCAAGGAGAGGGAGGATAGAGGTTGCAGAGCCCTTTGATGCACTGAGGGCCTTGACAGTCCCTAAGGACTGGGGACTTGCAATGCTTAATTGTTTTCACAGTGAAAAATAGTTTGCCTTGTATCTAGGAGGAATTTCCTTGCTGCAACTTGTCACTTTTCCCTTTAGACTTTTTTTCAGCTCACATCAGCAAAGAGTTTGGCTCTATTTTCTCAGTACTGCCTCAACTGATCCCCACCATTTTCAGTAACCAGTAACAACAGACTGCAATTAGTCTCTATTCTCCAGACTGAACAAATCTAGTTCTTTCAGACCTGTCTAAATGCCCCTTATTCCCCCAGCTCTTTGCTGGACTTGCATCAGTTTGCCAATATCTCTTCTATTTGGGAAGAGGGAAACTGGCACATATACACCAGGGGCAGCGTGACAAGTGTTAAGTACAGGAGAATAATTGCTTCACACAGCTTGGTTTCTGCATTCTTGCTAATAAAGTAGTTTGGGGTTACCACAAGGGGACACTGCTGTTGTGTTCAAGTTTTTGTCCACAAGGAACCGCCACTAGCCACTAGCCCTCTAGTTTACTTAGCCCTCCTCCCTAGGAGTCTAGGAGGTCTGTTATTGCCCTGCTTGTCTGCTTAAGTATCATAATTTTCTTTTAGAATGCAGTAATTCATCATAGGGAGAGGTAAGCTTATACAGGCAACATCAAGAGCAAGAAGCCTCAACAGCCTTGTGTTGTCTGATCTTGGCAATTGTTGAAACTGGGGACACTGGGAAGGCTTCAGAAGGTGTGGGGAAGTGTGTTGTGCCAATGGGCTGGCTCTCAGATAATCTTTCAGACTCTGGAGAATTTTATAGGTATAGGCAACATGACGCTTTAATAATTAGATAAAACCTTGCTTCCCATTCACCTTGGGAAAATAAGTCACCCTGCTGAAACTCTGTGTGTATGTAATGTTTTATGTATAAAGAAATAAGCTAGGTAAATGCTTGTGATAATTGGTTGATAACCAAGTTTTTAAGAGTTATACTCTTGTTCCCTAATTATGACAGAACAACCTTACCTAATAGAGTAGCGTATGCCTACTTTTAATCTTTTGGAAATAATAAGATAAGGTAAAAATACTAAAATGCATTATTGTAATAAAGTCAGAGATTATTTCCACAGTCTCAGAGTTTATTTGAGGATTGTCTCCCCTCAGGTAAAACATTTCCGGGCTCTGCAGGAGCAGGCCAACACATACTTGGACCTTCTGTGCTCCATGTGTGATCTGTCAGATGCTACAGTGAAGACTACAGCAACAGATATTCAACAAACAAAACAAACGGTACAAGATAACCATAAGAACCAGCTTTTAATCCTATTTAGAGCTTTAACTGCCTGATCTGTCATCTCTTGAAAAGGTCACATTGGGTAATGGTTTAACGATATGTCTTCTTATTTTCATCTTAAATATTTCAAAATTTCTTGTAGAAATAGGTTTACTTTCTTTTATTTTTTTTTCCCAATTAAATCCACACGGTACTACTAGAACAGCAATGCAAATACACACAACAAAGATTGCTAAAGGTGTCTAAGCAATGTTACAAGATGTTGATATAAAGCCACCAAGTAACATTCTGTGGAAGAAAACCTGATCCAATTTATTTGTTTTCAATAAATGCAATTCAATATAGTCTTTTCTGTATTTTATTAAAGCTTAGACAGTAGGCTGATGTTATTATTACGGTGTACTAATTATAACAATCATAAAAAATATAATGGCTCAATTAATAAATCAGTATGCATCTATTTTAGCATACAAATTTATAGATGCATACCTCAGTTTTAAGTTTTGAAGTAGCTTTATGCTTGGTTTTAAAAATAAAATTATAAATATAAGTTATTAGAAAAGCAGCATAATGCACATTCCTGTTGTGGTGCATGAAAAATTTAGTTTCACTTACAAATACAATCAAATTTATGAAATTACTTCTACCGAGACTGAACATGCAATATATGCAGTAACAGTATTCCATACCAGAGAAGCACATTGTACAAATTCAAATTAAAAAGGAGCAAAAGAAGCTGTGTAACTATTGTTTAAGGTGATCAATGGGCTTAGATCTGGTAAGTGTTCTTGTTGGCATTTTACAAAAGGCCTATGGGGAAAATAACTTGGCTAAGCAAATTAAATGAAAATATTTAGTTTAAGCTTTTATATGGACTTTGTGAAGGCATGCAGAATATTCTTGACATGCAATAGATTAAATAATACAGTTAATTTAAGCTTTACCAGAGGACTAAGAACACCTCGAAATATACACAGTCATAAATATATTTGCTTCTCTCAAGGGTGAATGACTTTTTTTTTCCACAGCTTTCTTGATAGGTCTGATTTTTATGACTTTTAAAGGTTAAGAATCTTTTTGTGGATAATATTAGCTTCTTCATAATCTAACACAGAAATTTGCGTTTAGTACAGTATTGTGCTCAGAGGAAGAATGGAATTCATCCTCCGTTCTCCAAAAATAACTGCATTAAAGCATTCCTACTCCTTTGCATTTCTTTTCTTCTAGATTGAGCAACAGGTAATGCACTCACAGTTTTTGGCTCAAGGCTGGGAAGAGATCAAACAAATGAAGGCTGAGCTCTGGATATATTTCCAAGATGCAGATCAACAACTACAGAATCTGAAAAGGAGACGGGCAGAGTTGGAGCTAAACATTGCCCAGAATATGGTACTCCAGGTTAAGGTAAGCAGTTCTTAGGTTAAGAACAGAAGGTAAGGTAGTAGCTCATCCTTTAGCTGACATTGTAATTACTTTTATATGCATGTATTGCATAGAGTTGCTAATGCGTTCTGTGGCAAAGGCTGAGTAGACAGACAAAAGTTTCCTTATTGATGCTATAGGGTGACACAGAGAGCAAAATGTTTTACTTGAATTCTGGTTTTGTTGGTTTTGTTTTTTTAACAGTAGACAACAAACTACTGTTCTGATTTGCTTTCATTTTTAATAGACTAATTGATGATCATATAAGAACTACTAGTTGCAGGTCTTATATTTGCTTTGATTTTGATAATTCTTAATCATTTAGATCAATTTAAAAATTAGTCTAGGAAACTATTCAATGTTGCTGGACTCTGAAAACCGTTGGAGAATAGGTATGATGTTTCGAAACCGAATTTAATTTATCCTAAGTGGTGAGACAAATGCCTTCAGATCTCCATTCATTTGTTTACAAATGAAAAAGGTTTTATGGCCATTCTGCGCACATCACAAACCTCAGTAAAATTACAAGAGGAAACAGGAAAACACATTATCTCTTTGATAACTGATGAAATTCTTGGATTTTGCGTTTTTGTTCTAGACTTTTCTTGTATTCTTTTTCTGACATGCCAGAAGTTAAGGAAAAAGTAAACAGCACTTCCTTCTCATGACTGTTCTGTGCAAGTGTTTGAATAGTGTCATAGTCCTTGAAGATACTTCAGCACATGATGACTGAAAGATGTTACACTATCATTAGAGTCCAGAAAGAAGCAAGAGTCTGTATTTCTTCACAATTTCACTCAGGAGCTTTGGATGATTGTGGAAAATCAGGTGCCTGCTGTACTGTCAGATGTAGTACAACATATATTTTTTCCTAGAATTTGCTCTGGTAATTGAAGATTTCTACCTCCATTTGAAGCATACACAAAGAGGAATGGGGCAGAGCTAGGCAGTAAGGTCTCTTCTCCAGAACCCTTACCAGCCCTCAGTGAAAATGTATCATCCCAGCAAAGTGCTGACACCAGACATGGTTGTTTAGTTGTGGTTATTAGAGCTGCAGTTTGGGAAGATACTATATTTAGCCCAGACAGTGTGCGAATGCTGAAAAATATTTGGTTAGTTCTAGATGTCAGAAGGTTGTATGTTGTTTTTTGGGCTTCTCTTTGACTTCTTCATTAAGTAAGAAATGTGAGTGCAGATGGACTCTTTTATTTACTGGAATTTATTAACTCTAATAGCAAGCATACCTAGATAATCATTGGCTTTGTTACAATAATGACAGTGATAATGAACGCTATTGTAGAAGTAGGAGCAAAACAAAGTATGGATGTGGGGGTTTACTGACTCATGGACTGTGTTTCCTATTTTTAGTTTCTAATGAAAAAGGAAAGGGAGGAAAATGAGCTAGAAACAGTAATGGTAAAATGAATTCTCATGAGAATGAAACTGTCATGCATGTTTTAGTGTATGGTGTGAGCTGTGCTAGTCCAGAAAACTGGACAAGATTTGACTTGATTGTGATTTCTATCAATCACTGATATCTGGGAAGTGCTCTGATTTGTTTTCACATCTATAACCAACACATCCTCACATGAGATGATCAGCAGAAAGATAAGGGGAGCAGAGAAGACACTTCCAATTTGATTCTCACATCATCTGCCTGGGCAGATCATTAGCCCTTACACAATTAATTTATTTCAGAGTTTTTATTTAAATCCCATCTTATAATTTTGAGTATATCTCAACATATTGGTTTTGACTTGTATCTTTTTCAGGAATTCAGTCAGAAGTTGCAGTCCAAGCAGTCAGCGCTTACCTCTGTAACTGAGAAGATGAACAAACTAACCCAAGGACAGGAATCACCTGAACACAAGGAAATAGAAGAACTGAGCAACCAGTGGCTGGACCTCTGCCTTCAGGCACACAGTTTGCTCATACAGAGGGAGGAGGATCTTCAGAGGACAGGGGATTACCATGATCGCATGAATGTAGTTGAAGTTTTCTTGGAAAAGCTCACAAAAGAGTGGGACAACCTGGCTAGGTAAAAAAGAAGTAGCACACACAAAACTGACTTAGTGTATGTACGTTGAAGAAGATGTTTACAGAGTGCCTCTGAATTGGGTGCACTAAAAATCCCCTTTTCCCTGCTTAATTAAAAGCAGGTCTCCCTTAGTAATTATGGGAGAATTATTTCTATTGAAATGGTGACAGTTTGAGAAGCCAGATGTTCAGTATTTGTCTTTAAGGCAAGGACTGACTGATCCTATCTCAGGGTATAACATTTTCTGATGTTTCAAGCAGTTTGACTATTTTGTTTGAACTCTTTCATTTGTATTTACTGTGTTTCGTGTGTGTTTTTAATTGTGATATCGTGTTTTATCTATTAGACTATTATTTTAAGTTTAGTTTCTGTTGCTGAATAATTACAGTGTTTTGTATAGCATAAGCACACCAGCTGTGTGTAAAATTGAGATACGGCTGCTTTGTTGCCATGGAACAAGATTCACTTCTGTCTTAGTACCTTTTGTTCATATGTGCAATATAAACAATATGTTCTGTAGTATTCATGTTAATTACTATGGTTAGCCTGATGACCACATTGAACATGAAAGGGAGAGAAATAAAAATATTAAAATTTTAATTAAGGTTGGAAAAGACCTTTGAGATCATTAAGTCCAACTGTAGCCGTCCACTATAAATCATTTCCCTAGGCACGTCATCTGCTTGTGTTTTAAATGCCTCCGGGGTGGTGACTCAACTATCTCCATGGACAGCCTGTTCCAGTGCTTGACAACCCTTTTGGTGAAGAAGTTTTTCGTAATGTCCAATCTAAACTTCCCCTAAGGCAGCTTAAGACTACTCCTTCTCATCCTATCACCTGTCACCTGGGTGAAGAGACCAGTACCCACTTCTAAAACTTCCTTTCAGGTAGTTGTAGACAGTAATAATTTCTTCCCTTAGCATACTCTTCTTCAGGCTAAACAACCTCAGCTCCCTCAGGCGCTCTTCATAAGACGTGTTCTTCAGCCCCTTCACCAGCTTCATTGCTCTTCTCTGGATGCACTCCAGGACCTCAATATCTTTCTTCTAATGAGGGGTCCAAAACTGGATGCAGTATTCAAAGTGCAGCCTCACCAGTGCTGAACACAGGGGCAGAATCACTTCCCTGGTCCTGCTTGCCATGCTGTTTCTGATACAAGCCAAGATGCCACTGGCATTCTTGGCCACCTGGGCACACTGCTGGCTCATGTTCAGTTGACTGCCAACCAACACCCCCAGGTACTTATCTGCCAGGCAGCTTTCCAGCCACTCTTTCCCAAGCCTGTAGCACTGCATGGGATTGTTTAGTCCCAAATATTCAATAATATTCAATACTGGTACCTTCCAAAGGATCTGAAAACTGTAGGTATTTATATTGTATCAATTTCAGTTTATAAAGTGCTTATAATTCATTCTGACTTTTTAGAAGTCTGATCTGAGGTAGGATCAAATAATTAATTTGTCCTGTCTGTTTTGTTAACAGATCTGATGCTGAAAGTACAAACATGCATCTTGAAGCTTTACGAAAATTGTCAGTGGCACTACAAGAAAGGAGATTTGCTTTGGAAGATTTGAAAGATCGGAAACAGAAGATGATAGAACATCTGAATATAGATGACAAAGAATTAGTAAAGGAGCAATATGGTCATTTTGAGCAACGCTGGACTCAGCTGGAGGACCTTGTCAAAAGGAAAATTCAAGTTTCTGTTTCGACCTTAGAAGAGCTCAGTTTAGTGCATTCCAAATTTCAGGAATTAATGGAATGGGCAGAGGAGCAGCAACCTAGTATCTCAGAGGCTCTTAAACAGAGCCCTCCTCCAGATTTGGCTCAGAGTCTTCTTATGGATCATCTTACCATCTGCAGTGAGCTTGAATCCAAGCAGCTTGTTCTGAAGATGCTCGTGAAGGATGCTGACAGGGTGATGACCAACTTAGGCCTCAATGAAAGGCAGGAGCTGCAGAAAGCACTGTCTGATGCACAGCACCATGTAGATTGTCTCAGCAGTCTGGTTGGCCAGAGGAGAAAGCACCTGAATAAAGCACTGTCTGAAAAGACCCAGTTTCTTATGGCAGTCTTTCAGGCTACAAACCAAATTCAGCAGCATGAGAAGAAGGTAACATTTCCGGAACACATTTGTCTGTTGCCAGAAGATGTGAACAAACAGATCAGAACTTGTAAGAATGCCCAGGCTAACCTGAAGGCATTTCAAAATGAACTCACAGGGTTGTGGACTCAAGGAAGAGATGTAATGAAAGAAGCAACAGAACAAGAAAAAGGCGAAGTGTTAGGTAAACTACAAGAACTACAGAATGCGTATGATACTGTTTTACAAAAGTGTAACCAGAGATTGTTAGAACTCGAGAAAAACATAGTTTCCAGGAAATATTTCAAAGAAGACTTGGATAAAGCTTGCCATTGGATAAAACAAGCTGATATTGTCACATTCCCAGAAGTCAATGTAATGAATAGTAACTCTGAACTATACACACAGTTGGCAAAATATCAGCAGATTCTTGAGCAATCCCCAGAATATGAAAATCTATTACTAGCACTTCAAAGAGATGGCCAGGAAATCCTACCATCACTTAATGAAGTGGATCATTCTTATCTGGATGAAAAGCTTAACATTCTCCCTCAGCAATTCAATATTGTCACTGCTCTGGCAAAAGAAAAATTATATAAGGTTCAGGAGGCAATTTACGCCAGAAAAGAGTATGCCTCTTTGATTGAGTTGACAAGTAAAGCTCTGAATGAGCTAGAAGATCAGTTTATTAACATGGACAAAGCTCCAGCTGCTGTTTTAGCCAAAGAAGTTGTGTTACTCCAGCAGGTCTACAAAGATCTCTTGGGTGAAGTACTGAGTCTTGGTGCAGCAGTGGATGAACTAAACCAGAAGAAGGAGGCTTTTCGAAGCACTGGTCAGCCATGGCAGGCAGATGAGATGTTAAAACTTGTTGCATTATATCACAAGTTGAAAAGGCAAATAGAACAGAAAATCAGCCTTTTGGAAGACACAATAGAGGCGTGCCAGAAACATGAGAAAATGTGTATGCAGTTTGAGGCACAACTAGAGGCAGTGAAGAAGGAGCAGATAAAGGTAAATGAAGAAACGCTCCCAATAGAAGAAAAGTTGAAAATATACCATTCTCTGGTGGGCAGTTTGCAAGACGCAGGGAGTCTTCTAAAGCAAATAACTGAACATCTAGAAGCCCTTTCTCCTCAGCTTGACTCATCTGCGTATGAGACAACAAATCATCAAGTGCAGTCTTGGCAAGAGAAACTAAAGTCTTTGCATGCTACCATTGGTGACATTGTGATGGAGTGTGAGAACAGACTTGTGCAAAGCATAGACTTCCAGACAGAAATCTGCCGCTCACTTGACTGGTTGAGATGGGTAAAAACAGAACTTAATGGGACATTAAGTTTGGACCTCAAGTTGCAAAGTATCCAAGAAGAAATCCGAAAGGTTCAGATACATCAGGAAGAAGTACAGTCAAGTCTGAGAATAATGAATGCACTGAGTAATAAAGAGAAGGAGAAATATATGAAAGCAAAGGAGCTGATACCTGCTGACCTGGAAAACACCCTTGCTGAGCTGACAGAACTAGATGGTGAAGTTCAGGAAGCTATACACATGAGACAGGTTAGTGTACCCTAAGTGTCATTAGGTTCTTGCTCATTAGTCTAAAAAAATATGGCTCTATGGCTTGGTGTGTTTAATCATCGTGAAAGAATGATTTTAATAACGCTGCTGTAAGTTTGGTTTTTTTTAATTACTTAGGTTGTGGCTTGTTGCCATGGATGACTTGGAGGGGGGAGGTAGAAAAGGCTTACTAAATATGCATTTATACCTGCATATAGAAGTGCAAACTCACTTAAAACCTAATTCAATGTTGTCTCTCCAAACCTGTGTGTTAGATACATTAAAGGTAAAAGAAAGCATGGGGAAAATCCAGAGTTTCCGCAGAGGATATTTTTGTTGCAGCTGTGAATTTTATGTCTGTGACCCTCAGTATAATTTTCCCTTTCTTTCAGGCTACCTTGAATAAATTGTATAGCCTCTGCCAAAGATACTACCAAGTGATGCAGATAGCAAATGACTGGCTTGAAGATGCTCAGGAGTTTCTACAGTTAGCAAGAAATGGTCTTGACGTTGAGAACTCTGAGGAGAACCTAAGGAACCATATTGAATTTTTCAGCACAGAAAGTCAGTTCAGTAGTCATTTGAAGGAGTTACAGGGCCTTGTGTCTGAGATAGAGACCTTTATCCAGGCCACGGCAAGAGAACAGCTGGTACAAAGTGTAGCTGCATTGGAGGAAAAGGCCAAAGGGACAAAGCAAGAAGCCAAAACCCAGCGAGAGCAGTTGCAAAGGTATATTAATCTTTTTTTTGTTTGTTTTCTTTCATTTTAAGATCACTTAATGATGAAATAAAGAGATCTCAACAATAACTGGAGCTTTGCAAAATGTTTGTGATACTGATGAGAGAAGTGGATATTGGGATTCAGAGCTCTTGGATTCTATTTTCTCTTCTACCACTGACTGACAAGATGTGTAATCTTGAGAGAGCAATGATAAAATTCTGTAAAGCTTGGAACAGCACCAGGATGACTAGGGGATGGCTAATACTTAATTCATCCAGCACAAGTCCTGTCAAAACCAAATGAAACTGGAGCAGGCAATCTGAACTAAAAGAAAATACTTTTTTTAACCACCGCAGCTATGTTACTTATTATTCCTGAATGTTCTCGATTCCAAAAGTCTCAGTGAGCTTAAAACACAACCTAGACAGAGTCATTGAGTCAAAATCAGTCAAGTGCTATTATATACCAAGTTGTGTCTGTAAGGCACAGTTGAAAATCTTCTATGTGCTCTTTCCCAATAGTACTTCATTTTCTTGGAAAATACTGTGTAACAGCAAAACTAAGCAGTTACATTGAACATGAAATGCAACTATATTCCTGATTTTCAAATGGTTTTATAGTGCATTAAATTGTTGTTTCTGGAACTGTATTTGTTTAAGGTGTGCTTCTGAGTGGCAGGAGTACCAGACAGCAAGACAGAAGGTTATTGAAATGATGAATGAGGCTGAGAAGAAATTATCTGAATTCTCAGTAGCTAAAACTGCTTCTTCTCATGAAGCAGAAGAGAAATTGATAACCCACAAGGTAATGTACTGAAAATTACATTAAATCCTTTTCCCTCCCTGAAAATAAATGTATGTTATGCAGGTCCCTACCTGTGGCAACCTGAATTTGAGTTTTTAGATCTTTTCCTGTAATGCTGAAACATATCATAGCACACCAAGAGGTGTTTTGTATTGTGCAGGACTTCCATTATATTTTTGGGGTGATTGGGACAGATATTTTTAATTGCTTTTCAGCTTAGTGTGTGTGCCTGTTATTGTAGAGAATTGGAAGGAATCAGGGAGTTCCTAAAAGCTTTGAGTGCATAACTCCCAAAATTGTGTACCCTATAAGTAATTCAGATCAACAGAAACATCAGTCTACTTTGGAATAGTTTTAATAGGACTGAAAGGGTTAAGGTTTAGTATTAACTCTTACTTAGTCTAAAAGAAAGAAATGTAACTTAAAATAATTACTTTCTCCACTAGCGTTTAGGATGCTAATTAGATCAGACATTCTGCCTGGTCCCTGTGAAGGCAGGAATCTTCCCTGGAAGTAATGTGATGTCTTCATTAGAATATCCTGACAGCCTTGGACCTGTGAAATGGCACTAGACATAAATATGACATAAATGTATGCTTAAACATCTGAATTGCTTCTTTCATTTTTAGACTTCAGTAGAAGTTCGCCTTTGCTATGTGAGAATGGTCCTGAACACTCATTTCCATCCCTTTTGAGAGATAAACAAGGAAGAGAGAATCTGATTGCACCAGATTTCTTATGCTTCCAGAGACTTGCTTTTTGGACCAGGTCTTTTAAGTATCTGCAGCTAACATATTGTGTATGAAAAATAAAGCGAGACCTTAACCACATCATTCACCATGGGGTCCCTCTTCTTTGTCTGCAGTGGATGGAAGTGGCTCATCTCCCTATAAGTGTATTGAATAGTTATGAGTTGTGTGGTAAAAAGGGAAGATTGTTTATTCTTTACTTTTTCAGACTCTTGTGTCAGGGGTGAATTCCTTCCATGAGAAGATCACGGACTTAGAAGAACAGGCATCACAGCTGGAAAAAATTAGCAATGATGCCAGTAAGGCTACTATAGGTAAATCCATGACAACAGTTTGGCAGCGCTGGACAAGACTCCGGAATGTAGCCCAAGAACAAGAGAAAATTTTGGAGGATGCGGTGCAGGAATGGAAGGTCTTTAATGATAAGGTAACTTCTAGTCTTGGTAACTCCTTTTTTAATTGTACATGGGTTTTCACTCATTATACTACCTTATGTTAAGGTAGAAAAAGCTGATAGCAGGAGTCACAGTGATTTTTCCTCAGGCCATAGTTAAAAAAAACTATGGAAGATCTAGATTGAGGACCACTGTCTCCAAGACCTGCACTGTTCTTCTGTATTCATACATGTGTAGTAAATGTAGAGTTGGTTTAGGTTTTGGTCATTCTTCAGAATCTTCTCTTCTACAGTTCACTTCCCCAAATGATCTCTTCTAGATTAAGTCAACACCTTTTTTTTTTTTTCTGAAGAGGTTGAAATTGTGTTTTCCACATATGCGAAGTAACAGTGTTGCTTGTCACTGCTCACTGATTATGTATAATTTTTTCTTACATCCTACCTGACTCTTTTTATCTATTGTTGACCATTATTTCATGTTCAGATTACAGGATCTCTGGGAATGGGGATAATCTTTTCATTAAATGTATGTCTTGAGCCAAACAGGGGTTCTGCCCTTGAGTATAGCTCTAGGTCCTATGGCAACAAGGATAATAAATGCTAAAAAATATGAGAAGCCACTTATCACTTGACAAAACTACCTTAGCAAATCCAGTGTGAAGAACTAGGGCTAGCTAGCTAGATCTAGCAATATTAGGGCATAATTTTATATCTGTTACAGTAGCTTTTGCACAAGCAACATATATATACCACAACTGTTTTACGGCATCTAAATGTACAGCAGTGAGTTTAGACCTTTTGGTATGAGTTGTACTACGTTCTTTTTAATTTCATTATTGCCAAGACTGCATCTCTTTTCATAGATTCAGAAAGCCACCGTAGCAATAGATGAGCTACAGGGTCGCTTACCGGAAAGCTCAGTAGAAAAGGCATCTAAAGCAGAGCTTCTGGAACTCCTGGATTACCACAGCAGTTTCTTTCTGGAGGTGGAGCACCAGCTATCGTCTGTTGGCCTGCTCAAACAGCACGCTGTCAGCATGCTTCACGATGTGGAAATAAAGCCTCTGTCTCAGGAAGAACTACCAGTCATGCAAGAAATAAAAGCAATTCAAGATCGATGCCACAAGTAAGGAAATATTTTAAAAGATTCATTAGAAGTACACCTTACAATTAATTCATTAATAATGTTCATGACTTATTTTTGTTACCATTAAAAATTACCACACTAAAAATAAATACTAATTATGGTATTTAAAATAAGAATAAATTTAATTTTAAATTATCTTTAAGTAGTTTTTACCTTTTCTTTTACTTCCATTTGCAGGATTATTCCTGCTTTGCAAAATAAAACTAACTTACAAGTTGTATAAACAGCATTAAAGTTATAACTGATT
The DNA here is from genome assembly GCA_013389865.1 of Piaya cayana. Taxonomy (NCBI): domain Eukaryota; kingdom Metazoa; phylum Chordata; class Aves; order Cuculiformes; family Coccyzidae; genus Piaya; species Piaya cayana. Next base: position 38,123 of record WAAB01008971.1, on the reverse strand, counting down.
TTGGTCCATACCTTATCCTATGTATTCTGCCAACGCAAATCCCACCAACAGGGGGGAATCACGTAAGATTAGATTGTATTATTAAATAATTTGTTATTAGACTGTAGATATCCACATCTGAACTCCTTAATTCTCACTCTCTAATTAATGGAGAGAAATAGACAGGTCTAAGATGCAGTTTACCTGACCTCTTTTAGAATGTTGATGAATCATGCTAAATCATGCCCCAGAATTGCCTGCTTCTACCACTGTCAATAGGGGCTGTCTATAGGTATAAGCTCAGAGGTAGGCTTCTGTATTGTAAATATTTGCATTTCTTCAAAAGAATTGTGGACTTAATGTCAAAATACATAAAACTTCTAATTAAAAGGAAAAAAACCTAAAAAATGAACATGAGAAATTTATATGTGCTGCTTTAATAACCTGTTTCAATACTGCCCCACTTTTTAATACTCTGGAGGTGAGGCTATCAATCTTTTTTTGTTTGTTTTTCAATATTTTTTGACAAAGTTTAGACATTACTCAAGGCTTCGCAAATAGTTATTTGTTTCTTTGTTTCTGAAGTATGCAACAGAAAGTGAAAAAAGGTGTGAAGATGGTGAAACAGGAACTGAAGGAGCGTGAGGAGGTTGAAGCAGAGATTAATGTTGTGAAGTCTTGGATCCAGGAAACGAAAGAATATTTATTAAGCCCCGATGCAGAAGTGGATACTCAACTTCAAGAGCTGCAGGTATATCAAATCATCAGTTTCTTAATTGCAGTATTTATCTTCATTGTAATCTGCTAGTGAGTGTTAATGAGTCGAAAACTACCACAAATTCAAATTAGGCAGTATTCATTAGCTTTTGAGTAAGCCACAAGACAAATTCATAAAGTATAAAGTAGCTAGGGACCTGTAAAACCTTATTTACGAGATATTTAAGTATTTGCATTTATGTTGGTCTAGGTACCTTAGTAATTACTTCCCTCTCATCTAAAAAATGGGGGAACTATAGAATATGAGTGGACAGAATGTGGCATTTCTTTTCTATCTCAGCAGTTCTGGTGGGGGGTGGGGGAGCAACAAAATCCAATAAATTATTTTCACTGGAGTTGCTGGAAACAACATTTTCTATAAACCTGTGGTCACATGGCAACAGAGAACTGGACAGCAATAAATGAGAATCCAGTAGATCTCAAGATACAATTATTGTGAACGAACTGATTAAAAATTTGAAAGCAGTCAGCCTTATTGAAAGCTGCCTGTAGTGTCTGCATTTGCTAAGTTTACACAGACATGTTTTTTCCAATCTTCTTAACAAAAATGTTTTTCTGTCATTAGTCTCTCCTTGGTGAAGTAACTACACATTGTCAGAATGTTGAAAAAATGGCTGAACAGCAACAAAATAAGTACTTGGGGCTGTATACCGTTTTGCCTTCTGAACTCTCTCTTCATTTAGCAGAAGTTGGACTGGCCCTTGTAACTGTACAAGATCAGGTAAACCGTAGTAGATAAATGCATAACAAATCTATAGACTTCTATTGACGTTACAGAAATACAGTATCTGAGTGTAGTCAAATTATGAAAACGTGGAGTGGGTTTATTACCTTCTTCCTTTACAGTAGTGTAAGTTTAATGGAAGTTAATCTCCTTTCAGGAGGAGAGATTTCTAGTTACTGAATTTAATTCTTATTGTTGACAGATTCAAACGAAAGAAAAAGAAACTCAGCAGATCAAAACGTTGAATCAAGAGTTTGGTCAGAAAATCCAGGGAATAGCAAATGAACTAAATGCTATTCTTTCCCAACTAAAAAAGAAAACAAATGATGTAGCACAAGCTAAGCTTGAACAAAAGGTAAGACAAGGCTTCTCTTACTTGGTTACTTCATAAATTCTTCTGAATAGGGAGATTCACTTCATATCAAAGTTGTATTTGTGGAGACTTGCATGAGATATTTGGTTTTGTAGTTCTACAGAAGAATGAGGTTTTTTTACATTGTGTTCTTTGCAAACTAGCACATAGAGAGATTTGAGCAAGTAATAGAACTTGGAAGAAGTAGCTGAGAGTCAAAGGAAGTTAGATAGACAAAGTTATGCTGTTCCTTCGAAATAATGAATATTATCGTAGTCTGGGAAGGCCTAAGAAGCTTCCAAACTGCTCCTTATTCCAGTCTGTACTGTAAAGAACATACTTTACAGTCCACCTTTACTTGTGATAAACAGAATTTTACTTAGCCAGTAGTCTATATTGTACATCTTGTACATCTGGTAAAATAATGAAGTAAAATATTACTGGTGTGGTTAAAGGTAATGCAAAGGACTCTTTTTTTTTTTTGTAGATTTTCTTAATCTTAGATATGTACTACACTCAGAAAAGCTCACCTGAACTGAGGTGAAATGGCCAAGTTAGGATTATCATATGAAAGTATGGGATATAAATATGGATATAAATTCTGCATGGTTTCTATAGTAGAGACTTTTATTTATGCCTGCCTGAAGTCTGTGTGTCTTTGTATTTAGATGAGTAGTTCACCATCTGTCTTTATGTCTGCACGTAGACAGTTATGTCACCAAGTCACGTTACTGTTCATGGAATAATATTTGTTTATCACAATGATTAATCATGGCTTTCACTGTAAGATGTGTCTGCCAGGAAGCTTTAATCCAAAGAGATTGAAGTAAATTCTTGAAGCACCTATAGCTAGAGCAGTGTTCTAAATAATTTTTGTCTGATGATCGCCTATTTCTAAAGCTAATTGGAAAGACGTTCATGAAACTTATGTTTTTTATATCACAAAACCAGTGAATTTGTTATCACCTTAGATATAAAAACCAAATTGGAAAAACAGTACACCCTCCCAAAGAAACTGTAGCCTGTGAGTGAGTGACCAGTCTATCAGAAACATAGAAAAGATTTTAAAGTTTCCTTTTTAAACTTTTAAAAAAAATTGTCACTATGGTAATGAATTTTGCTTACAAAATTGTTTCTATTCAAACAGTGCAGAATGATATAGACTGCTCCTGTGTCAAGATCAAACTATGAAAATGCAAGTTCCAAATGGAAATGAAAGATTCTGACTACTCATTCAGAAACAAACACAGAATGATGGCCAAGAAGAGTTAGTGTCACTCTGAAGTGACTCAGTCTATTTCTGTGGTAGGGAAACCAATTATCCATTTCAGCCAGGAAGTCAGAGAAGAAAGAGTAATCGCACACATTTAAGAGATGACCAAAGATCCTGCTATTCTGCCTTCCTGGTTGGACTAGCATTGAGTTTCCAGCCAGAACAAAAATGGAACAAACTGTGGAGACTTTGGGCAGGGTATCAAAGTTGTGAGTTGGACTTAACCTAATCTAATATTTCCTGGATCACTGATTTTCTTGTTTTTCTGTCTAGATCCTTGGTGAAGAGTTGGACAGCTGCAATATAAAGTTGTTGGAATTAGATGCATCAGTCCAGGACTTTGCAGAGCAGAACGTGCCTCTGGCTAAGCAGCTGGCTAACAGGATAGGAAAACTCACTACATTGCACCAACAGACAATCCGACAGGCTGAGTACAGAGCAGCCAAGCTCAGTCAGGTATGATTTCAAATCCTTTCTGATGTTTCCCTTCACAAGCAGAAGAAGCATCCAAGCTTCTCAAGTACTTTTTTTGTTATGAAAGAAGGAGCATTCCTTGATGCATATGCCCATTATTAGTCAGGGCACCTCAAGGAGAGGCACAGGTGGCTCATTATCAGGTAATCTTTACTAAATATAATTGGATGGATCAGAAAAGCAGAACTTATGTCCTGTATTTTGAAATAAGACCAATGCTTCTCTTTTTGGAAATATGACAGGCTGAGTGGACAAAACAGGCTTTAAAAAAGGTGATTTGGGGAATAACATGGAAAGAGACAAATTAAAATAAATAGTGACATAAAAGAGTCTTGCAGTAAGCCACAAACTGAGTAAGAAGGTATTTTGGAACTATGTGTGAGGCTGGAATATGTGCAGCAAGTGTACCCTCTAGAGACATATTTCAGCATTGGTGCACTCTCCCAGTGTGACCTATATTCTTATAGTGCCTTTTTTTTCCTCCTGAAATAGTTACGCTTACTACTGGAAGCAGACCTGTTTAAACTCCATAAATACAGAATTAAGTTATATTCAGCCATAAGGAAAAGTTGTTAAAACAATCCCCAAGTTAAAAAGAGTAAATGGAATAAGACTGATTTTATTGCTCTCTAAGAACGGTACAGAATTACATGTTACACTTCAGTGGATTTTTCTTTTATATCCAGGCTGCTTCACACTTGGAAGAATACAATGAGATGCTGGAGTTCATATTGAAGTGGATTGAGAAAGCAAATATCCTAGTGCACGGTAGTATAACATGGAATTCTTCCTCTCAGCTTCGTGATCAGTTTAAAGCCTACCAGGTGATTATATGAGCTATGAAATTTAAAAGACAGTGTATAAATCAAATTCTTTTTCTAAGCATTGAAGTTTTATTTCCTAAACCTTTTTTTTGTCTTCTTTTCTTCAGGAAAATAATCTTAAAATGCTAGGGTTCTTTGACTGTTTCCCCAAGATGATTAATTTGTTTCCAAGATTGAATTTAAGATACATTTCTGGAATAAACTATTTGATTCAAAGTTGATCTCCATGTTTACTCAAGAACATTGGCATAATGAACTTTTGCTTCATAACTTCTTGTGGATATGGACTTAACCAATGCCAGAGAACACTTCGTTAGCCCTTTTTCAGACAGTTTTAGTGGCAACTGACCTGCTATAATACTGCACTATGGTGCTTTCTGTTGCTTCCTAATAGGTTAATCAGGCTTCCAGAATGAATCCTAACTGTAGATTGTGTTTTTTATACTTTTGCGGCCAAATTCACTGAAGTGAATGTGTTAAGTACAGCTGCTGAAGCTTTATGTTTCCCAGTCTCCATAAGCTGAAGCACTTCTGTGTACAGTCAGAATTAAGTATATTGCCTAAGCTTTATTGGAAATCAGTAGAACTTAATCATATGCTTACACATGTGCACAAATTGAGGAGTTTACGGAACAGAAATATACTTAAAGATATGTTTAATCTGAAGCTCAACCCTGGCATTCACCTTCTTCATATCTCCAACTAGACTATGCTTGATGAGTCTGGAGAGATTCATGGTGATCTTGAGGCTATGATGGAGAGGATTGAATATCTAGCAAGCGTATACTGTACTGAAGCAATGTCACAGCAAGTGCTGGAACTGGGGCGGCGGACAGAGGAGTTACAGCAAGTTATCAAAGCACGGATACCAAGTCTCCAAGATGCTGCCAAGGTAGACAAAAGCAGTTTTTGTAATGCTAGCTGACAACTAGGGTGGTGTGTGCATCATGTTTCTAAGATTAGCAGTCCAGATTATCTGTGGTCTATGAAGGGAATGATTGTATTGTCTAAAGTTAGACATCTTGCATTGTTTGAGATACTACCTTTAGGTGTTGTTCCAGATGGAGACAAGATTTCTGCGCTGCCTGTCATATCTGCCCATTTTGGATGGATGTGTTAGGGATCACGATGTGTCTCAAATGACACTGAGTACCTATGTTTAGATACTTGAAAAGTGTCTGTGATGGCACTTGTGCCATTTCCCTTTTTTCTCCTAAAAGATAGCTAGAGCCTGGTATCTATTAATCCACATCAGTGCTGGACTAGACCAGGATTCCATAATGTAAGACCTACTTTTGCAAGAGAGTGCAATGAAGTCAATGAATTTGCTTTTCCATGTTCCTGACATTTTTTGTGTAGCTCTTTCATAAGGTTATATTTTTAATGCAATTGTGTGTTTTGCCAATGCAATGCCTGAGGGCAGATTAAACTGGTACAAGACACAGGGAAAAACACAGAAGTCTTTTCTACTTGGTCTTACTTTGAGGGCAATAAATTTCACCTTTAAAAAAAAATGTTACAGTAATTCAGGAAAAAAATGGAGTGGTATAATTACTATATTTATAGATTTTTTTTCTGCTGTCACCTGCTATAGTTACACACTGTTGACTGGGTAAATACATAAATAGCCACTGAGAGAATAGACTATTGTAAATTGTTCGGACAATCGCATCTAAGGTTAAAAATGGTCCTTCTCCAAATTTTACTCTTATTTCATAACATTTATAAGACATGACAGAAATTCTGAAACTGCAACAGCCATAACAATGTAACAGAGTGGTTTTGAAGAACTCTTTCCAATACAGAAACGCAAATCAGTAAACCACAGTTTGTGACTTGAAGACTTTTTTTAGATTTATTTTTCAGGGAACAAACTGGAGATTTGCAAGTAAGTAAGAATAGCAGAAGTGAAACTTGGTAGCTCCAGTTCTCAGGGAAATATTGGAACAATTGAGTTAACTACTTGTAAATTCTTATAAGGAAACATGGAAATTAATTGAAGCCAACACAGATTTATGAAGAGAGAAAATCATATCAGAAGTGTCCAATGTGATGTGAAAGTAATAGGCTTTGTAGATAAATGTACAATATGTCATATATCTTGACTTTACATGTTTACATGATGCTGTTATTAACAAAGTTAATAAACTTATCTAGTTGAAAATACATTAGGTAGATATAAAGCTGGCTAGAAAACTAACCAATATGTAATTATAAATGGATCACAACCCAAAAAGAGGGATACATCAAGCAGATATTTGCAATGTTCTCCCTTGGATCTGGTACTTAATATTCTCATTAATGGTTTGGGTGGTGATTTAGAGCTCACGGCTTTTGGGATGCTTAGGCAAAACCAACTGTACAGGGACAACCTGAAAAAAAATTAGACTTCTGTTCAGTAGGAATGGGGCAAATTGTTATATTTAGATAGGAAGAACCAGACTTGTGTATCTGAATGAGGAACTACTGGCTTGAGGAATGCTGTTGAAAGATCTTAGGTTTAATAATGCTGATCCTGGAAAGATGAGTGAACGGTATCACATTGTTGTAAAATATCCAAACACCATGCAGAAAATTGAAGTATATAGTTGTAAGGTATGTGAATTTCAGCTGTGTTCAGTTTTACCCTTGAAGAAAGACGTGGACCAACTGGATGACAGAGGATAGCGATAGCAGTGATTGTGATATGTGTATAAATTAGGAGAAAAGATACATGAAAAAGCATTATCCTAACACATGATGTGTTTAGTAAGAATAAAAATAATTTGTTCTTCATGTCTGGTTTTATTGGGATAGTAAGTAGATTATTTGAAGCTATCATTTGTTGTAATTTATGTCAGACCATCATAAAAAACTTTCTACAGAAAAAGAGTATTGCAACTGTGGAATATGTTGTCTGTTTAGAGAAGTTTGACTCCACTGCTAGTGCTCTTCTAGAACAGTTTATAAGGATAAGACAGTTATGTCATGTCTTATTATAGGAAGACGACTAGAGAACACCTCGAGTTCTTTTCTCGGGCTCAGACTTTATGAAATTAGCTTTATAAAGTAAATACTGTATTTGGAATTGAGGAAGGACTTAGAATAATAATGCTGGCATTGAGACCTCTTTTTCTAGACTGTCATTTGACCAGTATTTTTATCCAACATTTAAAATATTTAAAATTCATTTTTTAAAATATGGATTAGTTTTGGAACTGTATATAAAGAATGTAGCTACAAGATCCAAACAGATGTGTTTACAGTGTTTTTTTCCTTATTCATCCCTGAATCATATCTTTTGTGTTACAGGACATGAAGAAATTTGAAATTGAGCTGAGAGCCCTGCAGACTGCTCTGGAGCAAGCCCAAGCCACACTGACCTCTCCAGAGCTTGGGCATTTGAGCTTGAAAGAACAACTTTCTCACAGACAGGTAAAAGGCTAGGACCTCAAAGTTAGCACATGAGTAGCATGGGCATACACAAAGAATAATGAATGTTCGTGACACCAGTTGTGGTGTTTCTTAGATGGGTCATTGTTTCACAGTCTTGCCCCAAATTACTGCCAAGGGAATAAAGGATAGAATGGGAAAAATCCCTCAAAGGGAATTGTTGAAGCATAGTCCTTTATGATTCTGTTCTTAGGCTGGTGCAATCCTGAAAAATACGTATCCAGTCCAAGTCTAATCTGTATGGGTAATAATAATAAAGCTCAGTTCTTATCTGGTGCTTTTAATCAACAGGTTCTTAAACTACTTCCAAAAGAAAGTCTGGATTGTTATCACCATTTTATAGGAAGACATGCACTGAGATAGTGTGTTGCTAGCTCCCAGCACAGTCAATGGGGAAGTCAAGAGAAAATTCAGTTTCCTTAAGCTCTGTAACTCTTTTTGTATGTTTAGATGCATTACCTCTGTAAGATGTTGCTGCTTTCTATATTGCACTTTGCCCACTATAGAGATTGTCAATTTCTTATTTCGGTTCCAATCTCATGACAAGAAAAATAACCCAAGTTACAGCTTTCTGAGTTGATTAAGAAATATTTCTGACTGCAAGCTAACATAGAGATTGAACTGTCCTCATCAGCTGGTGAAAACTAAATGTCAACAGATCCACTTTAGAATTGAAATCTGCAGGAAAACATATAGATGGAAGGCAAATTTGCAGAGCTTTCTCTTTTGGTAAAAATATGCAGATTTCTGGCAACTTGCAGCAAAAGTTCAGAATATGGCATGGAAGAGCGTAAGCGAAGCATTACCCAACAGAAGAGTAAAGGAATATGGAGCTTATACTGTTATATCTGTGTGTTCTTCGTCTTGGCTCTAAAAGGTCTCACAGTATGGCTTTCTTTTCTACAGAAAGAGGCTGTAAACCCTACCCACATCTTTTACCAGACCCAAGAGGGGGTCATTGCAAGTGCCTGGCTAGCATGCAGCTCTCAGGCTACCTCTGAGTGCCAGCTGCACAATAAAGTCACCCATTGCCAGCAGTATGGGGTCTGCTAAAGACGAGGCCTCATCCGTGATGCCTGAGGAATAGGTCTTTATAACAAATTTCTGATAATCCACCATATATCATGAAGGCACAGAAATAAAGAGCTAACTACAATCCTCTCATCAATATGCACTTCAGATCCACTTAGCTGTCTTTCTGCATATGGTCTAGAAGAAGGAAGATACCAGTCTCCATATCCCTGTTTGCCACATACATTGTCTAGCTGATTTTTATCTATTGAACTTAAATCCTTTTCTAATGTGCTAACGCACTTTCTCAAATGCCTTTTTTAAAAAAGAAAATATTTTCTTTTTCTGTTGATGGGTACATTAAAATTCCAAATGAAGATAAAAAGAATTCTGATGAAACCTGTCCTCCAGTCATTGCACTTTAGACCCTTCTCAGGCATGTGAACAGACAGCTTGAATGGATGTTTTGAACAGAGACTATTGACAAAGGCATCTAGTGCATGATTATTTAAAGGAAAACATTTCTGTGTAGCTGTGCTTTTTCTGTGTGATTGCCTTTTGAATTTTAGGCAACATTTTTAGAGTTTTTTTGTATTTTCAAAGGAAGTCTGTGAACACAGTGGGATTCATTTGCTGATTTGAAAATGTTTTGTGTCTCAGCAGGCAGTTCCACTTACGTTTTAATGTTAACATATATGTATATATAAATTAGTCCTATGCTGCTTTGGTTTGTAGATTTTGGAAAGATATTTTTTCCAAGTATGTTAACAGAAATATTTTTGTACTTAGACATTTAGAAATAGGTACTACTATGCTTTTTAATTAATTATTTTTATATCTATGATATGGGTGTTTGCTTAACTAGTATTTAAAAGAATATTAATTTCAGATAGAGCAAATCGAGACAAAGTGTGACCGGATTATACTCTGTTTAGAAAACAGATAATCAAATTTGTTGTTTGTCTTAGTGTTTGAATGAATTCTTATTTTTATTTTACTATATCACCTACTCTGGAAGTTCTGCATCACTGGCTTATTGTGGCACTGACTTTGTTTCCAGCATCTGTTGTCTGAAATGGAGTCACTGAAGCCAAAGGTTCAGGCAGTACAAGTCTGTCAGAGTGCCCTGAGGATTCCTGAAGAGGTTGTCACCAGCTTGCCAATGTGCCACAGTGCTCTCCGACTCCAGGAGGAGGCCAGCCGCCTGCAGCACACTGCCATTCAGCAGTGCAACATCTTACAGGCAAGTGCAACTCCATCCCATAAAGTAACCTGAGCAAATTGAACAGTGCCATACAAACTGTGATGAAAACAGAATTTAATATCTCTGTGCATTCTTCTTTTCTGCTTCAGTTATTTCTGACTCTGCATTTTAGGGATTTTAACATTCATAATCACATTGTTAGTTGATTTACTCATCAGACTCTCATCTCAATTCTTTCCTTGAGAATTCTCTCCTTGTGATTTTTGTAATGTGTAATGCTGGTAGGATTAATGAGGCAGGTGTCTAATATACAATTACATGTTACTTTTATAATTGATACGCACAGTTAATGTAACTGATATATCATCATAACATCAACTGCTTATAGTAATTGCATATGAACTACTGAATTCAGTAAATATCATTGTAGGATAAAAATTATAATTTTTTTTCTCTTTATTAAAAATGTGTGTATAGGAAGATGTCCCTGCCTATTGCAGGAGGTGTATGGACTAGATGACATTTAAAGGTCCCTTCCTACTCAAACAATTCTGTTATATATTTGTGTTCTGATTTTGGAACCATTCAGCATATATTAAATTTGCATTTTCAAGTCTTGCTAAATACAGGAAAACCAGGATTTGCTTGTTTGTGTGAATTCATGCTTAAACATATAAAAGATATTCCCAAAGAAGAGGAAAATCACGTGAATGGTGGGGGTTTTTTATAAATAGTTAAAAAGATTAAACCATTTAATTCATTACAGTTCACAGTATTTGAGAATGGACTTTTTCCTGACTGTATTCCTGCTTTGCTTATTAGATGAGAATACTGGACAGATGTTAAGTTTGCCCTACTTCAGAACATGTAAACAACTCAATATCTTTTTTCCTCTGTCTAGGAAGCAGTTGTTCAGTATGAACAATATGAACAAGAAATGAAACACTTACAGCATATGATAGAGAGCGCCCATCGTGAGATCCAAGACAAGCCAGTAGCAACCAGTAACATCCAGGAACTCCAGCTCCAGATTTCACATCATGAGGTAAGAGAGCCAAAATGCAACTGCGTGGGCTCAATGACAGCTCGTTGCCCCCCCAAAATAAGCAACTTCCATAAATTAGCTGAGTAGCTTTTGAGACTTGCTGGAAGCTAGCTGAGCAGATAGACTTAATACCAGATAAGAAACTCATGCTGTCGGTATTATGTGGTGTATTAATTTGTTTTTTCAGTTAACTCTGTCCTAGTGTCTAGACAACATTATGACAAGTGAAATGACAATGCGTAATTAAGGGACAGTTATTTCTTGAGATAGGAAATGCACCATTGATCTCTGTGTGTCGCTTTTGGCACCAGATGGCACCATTTCTTTACCTTTGAGTTAAAAGCTGTCTGCTATTATATAATCATCACCTGGTGTTATGTGTTGCTCATTTTCTGTCTAGTTATTACAAAAGTTACAGAGTGTAAACACACAGCAGTTTGCTTAAACAAACATTTCTCTGGTTTTAGTAGTGAATTAAAAATGCTGCTGTTCTGGAACAGCAAATGCTGGAGAATTATTTCAGCAATACACAGTAATATGGCTGGAGATACAACTGATGCTGCAGAGAGGAAGAAATTACAAACAGGGCAGCTTCAAAATAGGCAGGTTTTGTAGTTGCGAGCTTTCCATGTTTAAAGATAAGCAGATTTGAAAGAATCAGATATACATGGTGTTGGCTCATATTTTGTCTGCAAAATACCTGTGGAAAGCATAGCATAAAGCAGATATATAGGACTGTATATTTTTATACTACTTCAAAAAGCAAGTCTGTCAATGTGCAAATTAATTTAAGAAAATAAAACTTACAAGATTCACTGTTGAAGCCTGCATGAACAAGAACTCAAAGGGACATTTGTAGCAGCTATATTTAGAATTAAAATAAAACGAAGAAAGTAAAAGTACACCTTGATTTGTTGGAAGCTTGTATGTATGCATGTATGTAACTAGTTAGTGCACCGTGTTTCTTTAGATTTTCAGATAAGAATATGGGCAACTATCTCCATACTTTTAATAAGTAATACAGTACCTCATAGGACATTGCTTTTATAAGTTGCTTTATTTTCTTTTTCCGATCTCATATTTACCTCTTTTTCCTTGCCTATCTTTTCAGTTGAGAGTGGTATGCTAAATACTCAGTGCCTTGGACATGAATGCCACAAATGTTGTTGCAACTCAGTAATGTTGATGGACTTAAGTTTATTGAATAATAATAATATCCCATTGAGCCCTGGAGATGCCATTCATTGAGCATTAGTGAATGAATGGTACTTATGAAAAATAACAGATGACTATTCCAGCTGCTAGACATCAAAACTACGGTGTGATTTGATTGCAGTTCTTGTTTGATTGCTCTAGTTGATAGTTTTATACTCAAGATTTTGCTTGGTCTCCAAAGTAAGCCTTATAGCTCCAAGAGACCTTGTTTTATTTCTGACGTCGCAGATGATGGCCAGGTACCATTGAAATCCAGGTAATAAGGTGTCATCCTCAGTCTTTGTGATGCTTCCATTTGGAACTCTGTATTTCTTGGTATGGCTGTTCTGCAGTCTGATTTTGCGGAAATATTTTCCTGAAAATAAAACAACAACAAAAAAATATTTTAATTTTACCAGCCTAAAGCAATAATCTTATTTGCTTTTTAGAAGATACTGCAATTTATTATTGCACCTGCTAAATCTTGCAACTTCTGTTGCTATTTTTCCTTGAAAACTTGTGGTTGCAGAGAAATAAAAGCGGATCTGTAAATAAAGCAGAAATGTGTATTTCAATGCATAACCACTGATTTAGCAGGCAAGCTTATACAAATGTTTTTGCTTTAGAAATTAAAATTCTTTCATGTTACTGAGTCCCTATAGAGAGAGGAACTATAACCTTGACAGAAATGTGAAAATCTTCACCATTTTTTATTTTAAATTTATTAATTGAATGCTTTGAAGCCAGATGGGATGAACTAGGAAGCAGTACAGAGAAGACAAATCAGTTTCTGAGATTATTAATTTCCATCTTTCTTCTCTGACAAAACTTGAACTTATTGTGGTGTTTTGCCATGCGGATAGACCATTTCATCACCATAAAAAAATATTTTACATCATGCTCTGCTTTAGGCCAGATTCTCCAGCTCTTTTTAAAGAAAGTGCTATGTGCAGCTCAGCTTTTAAGCCTGATGACTTAGACAAAACCAAAACAATATTAAAATATAGCTTATCCAAACACTGGCAAAAAGTTATCCAGTGTGTGTTTAATCTTACGTGACTGATTGTTCCTATCACATTTGGTCTTGTTAGTCCCTGTGAGTTATTGTTTGAACAATTCATTCTTTCTGGCGAGAGCTGAATGAGGCATTTTTTTTACAGTTGTGCTTACCACATGACCTCATTTCCATGGCATGCATTCTGCAGAGAAGCTTCATCTTCCTTAGATAAAATGAAACATAACAGGGGAAAAAAATAGGACAAGAGGAGGGAGAGACATTCCCCTTTGCTGCAGTCTGAACCGTATACACTTTGTGTTAGGTTCAGGCTGGATGCAAGTGTGAGGTGTCCCTCCCTCCCTTCTTTGATTAATATACATGCAGAGCCTTCTGCAACACTTTGCTGGTTTTGCTTCAAAGCTCTCGGCTCTGCGGTTTAGCTGTGCAGCCAGACGCAGCCTGACTTCCCTCCACTATCAACATCCTGCTTGTCAGCTAGTGCAGCAGCTTATGCAGCTTTCTGAGAGGCAGTGCTATGATGTTATTGGCTGGACGTGGAAGGGAAATCTTGCCTTTGCCACGGAAGCTGAAATGCAGCTGGTCCTGTAGCCTTTATTGGTTGCCTCTGCATTAGGGGAAAAAAAAAAAATGTTTCCTCAGGAGCTGGCACAGAAGATCAAAGGATACCAGGAGCAAATTGCTTCTTTGAATTCAAAGTGCAAGATGCTGACAATGAAAGCAAAACATGCCACCATGTTGCTGACAGTGACAGAAGTGGAGGGACTTTCAGAGGGGATGGAGGAGCTGGATACAGACCTGCTCCCAACACACCCCACTCATCCCTCCGTGGTTATGGTAAGGAATGTTTCAGTGCTGTTTATCTAAGCAGCTTGTTTTGCATCATTACCACACTTGTGTATGACAAGTTGACGCAGCTTGCAGCTACATTTTGATTTTGAAATGGCTGGTGTGGAGCAAGAGAACAAGCTACAGCTTCCCTTTCCTGTATGTTGCTTTATGTGGGTTTTCATGACTTGTTGATAAAGGATGAAGTTATTTAACAGACAAATACCAGTGGAAGTTATCTGTAATAATATGCAAATTTAGTCCTTTTTTTTATTGTCAGCATACAAGAGCAAATGCCAAGAAACTACTGAATTGCAGGAATAACATAAAACCAGAACAAGTATTATTTCATAGCACGTTGTGATGTATAGGCTTACAGACTATATTTTTAAATTTCTTGTGTGGTTGATGATAATTGATGTGATAATTGACATTATGCTGCTTTGTGTTGGAAATGAAAGCTGGCTAAATACTGCTATAGTCCTCATGTCTGAATTACTCTGCTTTTGTTTGTTTCTAATTGGATCTCATTACAAACGTAGTGCTTATGCTATTGGGACTTTTGCCTGAGTGAAAATAGAGTGCAGATTTCAGCATTTATCAGTGTATAATAGCATTGAAGAAGCAAGAAAAATGTGTTGCTACTCGATTGTGTGTATATTTTAAGTCTATTCCTTGCTGTTCTAACCAGGCCTGGATACTGAGACAAATACATCATTATTCTGTAGCTCTCCATAGTATTTCCATATGTGGCACTGATTGTATTAGAAGACATTTAGGGAAACCCTGATCTGTTATTAGAGTTGCTTGTTATACTTTCTCTTTTAAATTCATTGGAGTACAAGAGAGCGTGTTCATACTGAAGTGTGATAAGTAAAAGATACTATTCATTCAACCAGAATTTTTAAACTGGTAAATGTGAAAGCATGAAGTATGACTGAATAATTTCATCATGATTTTGGCCATGTGTTGTTTTCTCTTGTTTTGATATCAATCTAAGTAAACCGTAAGTTGAGGTAACTGTTTTTCTTCCTGTGCTCTGGGATTACTTTTCCTGTGACAGATGACTGCTGGTCGCTGTCACACACTGCTCTCCCCTGTCACTGAGGAGTCTGGGGAGGAGGGAACCAACAGTGAGATTTCTTCTCCACCTGCCTGTCGCTCTCCCTCACCTGTGGCTAATACAGATGCTTCTGTTAATCAGGTACCTCCCTCTTGGCATCTATTCAGCTTTTATCTCAGACATGCATGGTTCCATTCCACAGGTGGTTTATTTAATCCACTACAATAACATTTACCTGTAACTAAAAGTTCCTGAGGCTTAGCCTCTAACCTAACTGAAATTTCAGACTCTAATTCAAATTGAATTCTCAGTTTAAAATGTGTGAATCTGGTTTTATGGCTTGTCACTATTTTTAAAAATAAGTTCTAAGTAGCAATTCCAAAGGTCTTCCATGACACTACTATTTTCTATTTATAACCTAATTTTTGCTTTCTCAGTAGTACTCCATGGAACCTTGCATCCTGAGAAAAATTGTGATTTTTTTTTGCTCACCATAATTAAAAAGTTGCACTATGTCCATGTACATCTATCTTACCATACCACTGGCATTGTAGCATTGAAGTCACAGTCCGGTATCTACCACGTAATACCATTTCAAGTATTAACTTCTATCTATTTTATTTAATATAGTGTTCATTCCATACTTTCCATAACAGTCTATTTTAAATGCTAATGAGGCAGATGAGTGATTTCGTCGAAGGTAGATTTTATATCATAACAAGGTTCTGGCACTTCTAATAGGAACAAGTGTACATCAACATTGATTAAAATGCAAGGAATGTACTAGCATGTTGATCATCACACACATGAAAGCACATATCAAATCTTACACTTTAGAAGATTAGAAACAGCTTTAGGAGCAGTCACTACTTCACTGAATTCATCATGAGTTTTGTGAGTTTGTTGGTTTTGCATTTATGTCTGCTTCCAAAATTTACCACTGTAGACTCAAAGGATACAATGTGTTGTGTTGCATTGCTTAGTTGAATTTGAGAAGTTTTAGCAAGATGCACATTGATCCCTTCCACTGATTTCCAAGCTGCATGTGGTGCTATAGAAGTTGCTAAATATAAATGATTTGTTTTCATGAACTGATGTAAAAAAATACTAAAGTAAGATAGTAAAAATGGTGGCAAAATCTTCAACGGTGTGATAAAGAAGTTATAGAATGAATGAGGATTTTTCTAGTGTTCTGTCATTTCAAATATCCAGAAGTTTCCCAGTAAAGTTTACTTACAGTAGAAAGGCAGGTATGTATTTCAGAACAAAAGTCTTAGGACAGTGTTAATCAGTGAAAGGGTTAAAGAACCACTAGCAACTTTCTTCCTACTGAACAAATCCAATGACACTTCACTAAATTTCTCCAAAAGTGTAAAACCAGGCTGACAGCTCCAGTCATTCAAATAATGACAAAAACCCAGTGAAGATGCTGTTGCGCCATGAGATGATGCCAAAATGCAAATTTTAGAACCTGTAGTTTACTAGGGTATAATTGAAGAAAAAGATTGTCTTTCATTCAGGAGATCTTTGAAAAAAGTAAAATATCTGGTGTTATAATAATTTTTAAAACTTACAGATGAAAAGTTTCTTCAGCATGGTTAATGTTGAAATTAACTGCACATGCTAAACAGTAAGCGGAAGAACATTCCAAAATGCAGTGGTTTTCTTACAAAATGTTTAGGTTCACACTCATGAGATTAAAACTAAAGAAGCTGTGAAACTGTCAGTGCTGATCATTCTGAATGCATGAACAGACTTCAGGAAAGAAGGTTGGTTAAAAAAAAATCTGGAGATTAATGAATTAGGAGTTTAAATGTGAGTTAAAATATATTGTATTCAGTAAGACTCACTAAAACTAGTTTGGAAAGGTTTAATTTTTTAAGAAAAAATAATTTCTTATACTAAAATCACCTGCAGTAATTTAATTTAGTCTTTGGAAAAAAATTAAAGCGTCTTATGAAGTGGGGGTTGGGTAGGGGAATGTTGAGTGTTACAACTGTTTTTACATTAATTCCTAATAATCGCTGCACAGTCTTTCACTAGGATGTCCTAACATCTCATAACAGTGAAATATAGGTGGTCTGAATTCAAACATCTATGCACAATTTTTACATTACTAGTAAGTAATGAAAATATCTGTGCCAACTGCATATTAGTGGAAATACCGGTTCCACATATTGAAATAGATTAAAACAAGAGCATTAAAATAAGAAAGTGACATATCTACCACTGTTACAAGTTTACATTCACCTAGTTTGTTTGTTGTATTCTGAAACGCCTCTAAAAGCAGCAAGCTGAGAGAGGACTATAAAAATGTTAACTTGAAGAAGGCTGAGGAATTTCATAATATGTGATATTTCAACAATAGATAGCTGTCCTTCAATGCAGTTTATTTTGATGTATAGCCAAACTGGACTCTTCATCTGTGCTGCAGTACCAAATGACAATCCTCTGGGACTAAAGCTTCTCACACATACCCAAAGGCATAGTTGGTTAAAATTTAGCACATTTTTAAAAACTAGTTTTCCAAATACGCAATGCAGAGCAAGTGCATTTAAAAAGCCGAAGCATTGCCCTTAGCCTTGGAGGCCACAGCTGATCCTGTGATTCAAGTCTTTGGCACTGAGTTGATGTTAAATGTCTTTCTATCTCCTTGTAACCAGCCTACTTAACCATTCTTTCTCCTTCCCTTATGACAACTTATCTAGTGTGCAACAGCCCTTGTTAAATATCTTTGAAATCTAAACACATCCCTTGCCTACATCATAACAAGAGACTCTGAGTACTGTTTATTGGATAATTTCCATAAAAGCAGACGTGAGATGGTAGAGCCTTTACAGGGACAACAAAATCTGTGACTCTAAAAACATCTGAATTCATGCTATCATCATGTGAAAGCTCTGCCAGAAACTTGTGTGTTGTGTACTACAGAAAGTAGTTGAAAAGATGGGGAAAGGAATTGCTTTTCCCTCTCTGTAAAAGGTCCTTTACTCTGAAAACCATGAGTAAGAAGTCTCAGAAGCACAGTTTTTCTATTAGCTTTGAGAGAGGACTAGTTAAGGGAGGGAGAGTAGGTGCAGTCAAGGCAAAATGAGAAGTTGCCTGCACTGGTGCAATTTTTCACTGTGACTTGGAAAGACCACTTGTGGTTAGAGTAAAAAGTTCTGAAATTGCAGTGCTGAGTGTTTTGCTAAGCTGTTTCTTATTCCCTGTTAGCTCCTGACTGCTATAGACACCTTCATCATTTTTTTTTCTACATTTCCCAGTTATTAACTGTGAAGATGGACCTCATCTGATGCTTTTGGGGAGTTTGATGTGCTGCCCATTCTTCTGTTTCTTTGGAGATACAGACTTTTTCAGACATCCTCAGTAAAGAGGTGTGATTGAGTCACCTTCCCTGGAGGTGTTTAAGGCACAGGTGGACAAGCTGCTAAGGGGCATGGTTTAGTGTTTGGTAGGAATGGTTGGACTCAATGATCTGATGGGTCTCTTCCAACCTGGTTCTATGATTCTATGATTGAGCTGTCTGTAAAATCCAATCTTGGCTGCTGCTACCTTTTAAAAATATTGGTGGTCATATGTGAGCAGCAGCTTCTCTGTTGAAATATCCATCCAGGAAGCAGTAAACCTGATAAGAGTCTTTCGTCTTGGAGGATGGAATGTAGAGCCATACATGTTCAGCTGATGGGTGGTGGAATATTTTCTAGGACAAGTGGATATTCTGTGATCCCTAGGTTTGATTAGAGAGACTGAAAAGATGACTGTGACTAGGTAGTGACCTGGTATCTGTGCCCTTCCAGAGCTTGTTTCATGTTGTTCTCAGATAACACATTGAAATAACATTGGGAAATAAAGATTGTGCTCCAAATTAAGGTCCTAATTTTCTTCTGAGTTCTGATACTTCAGAAGTAGTCTTGTTTAGTACCTAAACTGTATATACCTATACAGAATCACTGAGTGGTTGAGGTTTGAGTCGGAAGAGACCTCTGGAGATTATCTGGTCCTAACCCTCTTCCTCAAGCTGATCTACGTACAGCAGGCTGTATGGGACTATTTCCAGGTGGCTTTTGAGTACCTCCAAGGTACTGTACAACCTCCCTGGGCAACCCATGGTAGTGTTTGGTCACCCTCACAGTAAAAAAAGTGTTTCCTAATATTCAGGGGGAACCTCCTGTGTTTCAGTTTGTGCATGCTGTCTCTGACCCTGTCACTGGGTATCACAGAAATGGACATGACTCCCTCTTTTTTGCATCCTCCCTTCAAGTATTTTATACACATTTATACCTTTAGATTTGCAGTGCAACAAATGGTGTGTGGTCTATTCCGTACACACAGCTCTGTAAGCTGCCAGGTGAAAGGCACTTTAATTTTCTCTCACTCACATGGCTCAACATACTGAATTTTCCTCCCCATCATATAGGGTCAGGAAAGAAGACATTTCAGAAACTGGCAATCATTGTAAAAGGATTTTCCAAGTACACTTTTCAGTAGATTTTGCGCAACTTTTTATGTAAATATTGCAATAACTCTTGTGATCTGCCTAGAAGGAGGTTTTGTCCAACATAACGGTTTTCTACCATCTTGTAGAAACTCTCTTATTGGTTTCATTGGCAGCAAAACTGTCTTAAAGGTACATTTACAAATTCATAATGGTTGAGGAAGCTGGAAAATATCTTCTACATCACATGATCTGGAGTAAATATTTATATATTTATTTGGTTTCTCGGAGGTTTCTTGGTATTTTTCACTTTGTGGGGTTTATTTTAATGAACATATGCAATGGTGCAGTATATGGGGGGATATTTTTCTACAGTACCTTTTATTTTGGAAGTGCAATAATCTGCTTCATGCTTGTAGGACATTGCTTATTACCAAGCCTTATCTGCTGAACAGTTGCAGACAGAAGCTGCTAAAATTCAACCCAGCACTTCAGCCACCCAGGAGTTTTATGAACCAGGCTTAGAACCAGCCGCTAGTGCCAAATTGGATGATTTACAGCGCTCTTGGGAAACACTGAAAAATGTGGTAAGTAGTCACCTGGAGGGTTCAAACTAATCAGCTACCTTGTGAGGAATAAAATGGTAAGTACTGGCTCAGCTAATATTCTTCTCTGCAATTCTATGCTTATGAGTGAGAACAATAATTGTTAGGTGTAATACTATATTACACTGGGTTTGGGTTTTTTGTTGGGATGTCTCTAGGATGCACCTCCATTAAGAAAAAAATGAAAGCCATTAAGGCTGATGCCTTCAGAAATCACATAATAGGTTGGGTTTGGAAGGAACCTTTGAAGGCATTCCATCCCTAAGATCATTTTTGTGGCTCTGTAACACGTCTAGTTTGCTATTGTCAGGCTGTATTCCATAACCTAACAGGGTAATACATTCATGCTGAATGAGTTGGCAAAAAAGCTCTGAGGACCCGATTTCTCCAAATACTGAGTCAAATTAACACATTTCTACATAGTAGTGCAGCATAATCATCTAGTGATATGGAAAGATACTCCTAGAAGCTATGCTAAAGCACATGGAGGACAGGGGAGCATGACTTCATGAGGGCAAGTTCTGTCTGACCAGCATAGTGTGTATGGTGGGATAACCTCAGCAGTGGACACAGGAAAACCAACAGATGTAATCTATCTGTAAAACCTTTGACACGGTCACCCACAACATGCTTCTGTCTAAATTGGAGAGATAGGGGTTTGATGGGTGGACTGTTTGGTGGACAAAGAATTGGTTGGATGGTCACCTTCAGAGAGTACTGGTCAATGGCTTGATATCTAGGTGAAGATTCATGACAAGTGGTGTCCTTCAGGTATCTGTGCTGGGACAAGTGCTGTTTAATATCTTCATCAGTTATATAGACAGTGAGATCAAGTGCACCCTCAGCAGGTTTGCAGATGACATGAAACTGAGTGGTTCATTTGCCACACTGAAAGGACAGACTGCNAAGATGATCAGAGGGCTGAAGCACCTCTGCTATGAGGACAGGCTGAGAGAGTGGCAGTTCTTCAGCCTGGAAAAGAGAAGGCTATGGGGGAATGTTGTAGCCACCCTCCAGTACCCAAAGGGTGCATACAAGAAAGATGAGGCAGCATGTAGTGGTAGGACATGGTGGAATGGCTATAAATTGGAGAGGGGAAGATTTAGACTAGACATTAGGACGAAATTCTTCATGATGAAGATGGTGAGGCACTGGCACATGTTTCCCAGGGAAGTTGTGAATGCCCCCCCCGGTGGTGTTAAAGGTCAGGTTGGGTGGGGCCTTGGGCAGCCTGGGCTGGTGGGAGGTGTCCCTGCCCATGGCAGGGAGTTGGAACTGGATGATCTTTAAGGTCCCTTCCAACCCAACCCAAACCATTCTATGATCCTATGACTTATGAAAATGGGCAAAGTTTTGATGGCATACTATAAATTTTCATTCTTTGCAGGGACACAATAGCTATTATCAGATATTAAGAATGATGTCTAGTAAATTGTTCACATCCACATGTTTGAGTACATAAAACTAAGATAATGCATGAGAATGCACCTAAGTTTTCCCTGCTTATTCAAGTGTATATTTTTCAGTCACAGAACCTGGAATTTGATGCATTTAAACAAATAAATATTTTTAATGTGGATAATTTCCTTTATAATTTATGATTTTGAAAACTGTAGTTGCAAGTTTTTTTGGTTTGGTCTAAACATAGGAATGTATGCAACCAGCACCAGAAAGAGCAAATCCTATGTCAGAAATCAGTTACATTTCATTCCCCCTCAGATCAGTGAAAAGCAGCGCACCCTGTACGAAGCTCTTGAGCGTCAACAGAAGTATCAGGATACACTCCAGTCTATATCCACAAAAATGGAGACTATTGAGACCAAACTAAATGAAAGTCTGGAACCTGCTAAAAGCCCAGAGAGCCAGATGGCTGAACATCAGGTAAACACTTATATGTGAGAAATATACAGGTAATGCATGCTCTCTATCTTTAGTTCCATTTTTTTTTTTAGCTAGTGGCATTCTTCATGGCTGGATATCTCAAAAATATAAGGTAGCTGTATGAACTTCCTCTGTTAACTCTGTCTTGCCTTTCTGGACCTCCCACTGTTTTAAAGATGGCAGTTGTTAAAAAGGAGACTTTAAAAATTCGAATCGATTGTAAGTGATTTTTCAATCAAAATTTTCAGCAAGATCTTTTGTTGAAGATTTTGTTCAGTCACACCTCCACATCCTGTTCTTCAACATCAGTGCTACTAATGTATATCGGACTATTTATAATGTTCTCAGATTTACTAAGATCATAACCAATACTCATGCATTAGAAATTGATTAGATACAGTCTTTGACCTGTCAAACAAACAAACCCAAGCACACAAAAAAAATCCCTGTCAAGGGAAATCTTGAGAATTATGCTCTGAATAATAAAAGAATACTTTATCAAGTAACTATTCTGACACATGTCTCATAAGCTAACTCATCCCCCTGTTTCTCTTTCAAACACACACTTACTTGTTTATTATCTTCACCATATCTACTCAAATACCTTCCAGAAGAGTTTTCAGAAGAGTAAATCTATATGTATAATACTTCCAAAAGATTTCCTTCTTGTGATATCTTTGAAATTTGAGATAAATAATTAAATATGTATTTAAGTTATAAGCTTAAACATCTAAAAGCAGGATTCAGTCTTTCTGAATTCTGGCTCTTCCAAAACAGCAGTGATGTATCACACTATTCTTTGTTGCTTATGTTTCCTGGGACAGTCATCTTGACTTTTATATTAAACCTATGCCTCCTGATATACTTCCTTCTCACTGATGAACGAGGCAAAAACTTTCTCTGCTCTCATTTCTAAACAGGCTTTGATGGATGAGATTTTAATGTTACAAGAAGAAATCACTGAGCTTCAGACATCATTAGCACAGGAGCTGGTTTCAGAATCACTGGATGCAGAAGGAGCTGATCATCTGGCATTGCAGTCCACTCTTATGGTCTTGGCAGAACGAATGGCCACAATTCGAATGAAGGCATCAGGAAAACGACAACTATTAGAGGTACAAGAAAAAAAACCTGTAGGAGTGGGTCTTTTAGGCCACATTCCAAATTTTGAGAGGCACTTTTGACAGTTATACTTCCATCAAAGTCCATGGTCACCATTGAATGCTGATAATTAAAAAGTCATTTTCAGTTCCGATCATTTTTCACAATACCTTTCCCTAAGAAATTAATGTTCTTTTCTTCATTGAGCTTCTCTGTGTAATGCTAGTTGTTAAGTAACCAGAAGGAACTTGGAAACACACTGCAGAAGTCATTATATACATATGTTTTATAGATATATATAGATATACATATGTATATGAAGCTAGGTGTTCTTAATATCCTCATTGACATTTTCTAGATATGTTCGCTTGATATTCCTTGTCCTCCACAGGAGAGCAGAAGTTAAAAGTCATGTTACCTACAGTAACCTTTTCAGGAGTCCTGTCTCTAAGCTGAGAGACAAGAGAAGAGGGGAAACTTAAAACAAGAAATAACATTGCTTCTGAACCATTTGCAGTGGTTTAGCCCTAGCCCAGCTAAATTTTGGCAGCTAAAACCATGCAGCTGGATTCTAAACTCCTTTCCCTCCTGCCCCTCCCAGGGAAAGGAAAATGAGAGGCAAAAAAGGCTTGCAGTTTGGAAACTAAACCTACAGTTTTAATGATGGTGATGATAGTAACAATAATGATAATGTTGATGATAATAATAATAATAAAGAAAACAATAAAATATATACAAATATTTGAGATCCAATCCCCAGCTCACCCCTTGATGACTATACATCATCACAAATACTGTAGAGCAGACAAGAGGGAATGGGTCCGTAGGTGGGAGGGAGCTGAGCTGAGGAGCTGGATTCAGGAAAGCATGAACCCGGTATCAGGAGCAATCAGACAGACAAGTTCCTCACTGGATTTTGGCCATTGCAGAAGAGGGTGAGAACCTTGTGATTTCTTAGTTTTATACTAAGTGTGACATGTATGGGATGGAATACTCTGTTGGTTGGTTTAGGGTTACCTGCCCTACTCACTCCTCCTCTTAGGTAAGGCATTTTTCCACCAGATAAAAGGATGGCCTTGGTTGCTACAGGAACCAATATAAGTATTGGCCTTTTTTGCATACCGTTGCCCTGCGCTATCTCTTTGGGAGAAGAACACTGAGCCCATTTGTTCAGCTGTTTTTCAGATTTATATGGGACTATTAAAAGGTGAGCGAGTCTTGCTGGTCACTCCCTGTTGGTCCGGTAGATGGACCAGCTGACAGATAGAACCAGGAAGGCTTTGTTGCTGCAGCATACAGTGGAGTTTAATGTCCTTCCACACCACAGAGCCTACAGATCCTTCTAGAGGCTAGACAAGGTAGACAGCCCTTCAGTCTTTTCTTTACCCACATTTACCTGTTGGGTCCTTGAAGTACCCATCTCATGCCTCTCTTGAGAGACTGTAAGACTTAACAGCCTGCTGCTGCCAAAAAAGGCAAGGCTGCTCTCCTTTCCCTGCAGCTCACTCCCAGCTCTGTATCCCCATGCATCTTTCTTTCTAAGCAAACAATGCCATGCTCATTGAACAAACCAAGTCAGTATGGGGGAAACCCAAAAGAAAGCTGCAAGACCAGGCAGAAAAGACCTCATGTCTAGAAGGCTGTTATAGCAGAGGTGTCATTGAATGACATAAAAATACATTGACTTAACTGAAATAGAATTTCCATCACCAGAAAAGTAAGTTCATCAATTGGAAGCAATAAGAAGTAAGATATAGTTACAATTTGTACCCCTAGGAAAAACTGAATGAGCAGCTGGAAGAACAGAGGCAAGAGCAGGCTCTTCAAAGGTACCGTTGTGAAGCTGATGAGCTTGACCATTGGCTACTCAGTACCCGAGCTACACTGGATTCTGCGTTGGGTCCTGCTGAGGAACCTATGGACATGGAAGCACAGCTAGTAGACTGTCAGGTAAAATGCTCATCTAAACATTTGAGGACTGATCAGAATTGACATAGCTTTATCTATGAGGAGGTAAATACGGAACATTATTGTTAAAAACATTATTGAGTGGGGTGAGCCAGCATATTAGCGGGAAAGAATTTCTGAGCTCCTTATTACCTCCTATATGCTCACTTAGCTTCATCAATAATTTGTGAAATAAAATATAGCCTGTTATTCGCTCCTTATTAAAGATTGCCAGCAGTGCTTTAGAAAGCACAGATAAATGTACCAGTAGGTAAACAAGGTGTTCTGACTGCTAGAGCATTTAAAACTTCAGAACTTTATTTAGAAGCTTAGAACTTTTTTTTTTTTTAGAACTTTTTGAGAGCATTTTGTTTCACTTGAAAGGCCTTTTGTTTGCTTCACTTACTGTTTTGCTCCACTCGAGCTAGAGTTGTTCAACAGTTCATTTGATAGGTATGAAAACACCTACAGTGTATTTTCCTACTCCTTTTTTAGCAGAAGAACACACTCCCACTATCAGTGGTGACTGGGACAGTGTTGTGTTTTCTTCGGGAGTAATCCCAGCAAACATTCAGAAGTAAAGTATGATCATCAGTATTTACTATTTTTTATGAATTTAATATCAATCAACCCAGAATAAGTGAGAAAAAATATTTTGCAGCAATAGGAGTAACTGCATATAATTTTATTAACAAGATATGGATCGGTCATAACATCCAGGTTCTCAAATTAGTGGGAGCTTTCCATTTCTAAATGAGAGTTTAAAATAGCATGATTTTTATATTTAACATTACAAGGTAGGTAAGAGGCAGATGGATAAAAGATCCCTTTTTTTGTATTAAAGAATGAGGATATTTACTATTTTAGGATAAATGGGAATTAAGTTCCATATGAATCTGGTGAATTAAAGATCTTGTTGGATTTATTCGAATTAGATCCCTGCTCAGCATTGTGAACTTAAACAAAATGGTCAAAATTAAAAAGAACAGTTTACTTTGTGGAAAAGTTAATACTGTTGTTCTTTTGCTGATTCTTAAAATATTAATGCAATAAGTTTTTAAAGATGTCCTTTATTTTTTCCACTTTTTAGAGTCTCTGCCCATCTTATCCTACACACATTCTTTCAGGAGCAAATTTGAAAGTTTATACTTAACAGTTTCTATGGAAACAAAAACATCTGATGTCAGGCTAGATTTTTGAGCAAGGATTGTATGACCTTTGAGTTTGGAGGATCAGGATGTACACTATGTCTTTAATGCATGAATTGTTAATGGAATATCAGGAAAGTAGCTTTTGAGAATAAACATGCTAGAGATTGTCACTTTTAAGTCTCTCTTTAGACTAAAGAGGATTATACAGAAATCCTTAAGTCCATCATGCACCAATCAGAGAGAGCAAAGAGTGAGAAGAGAAGCTTATCAATGCAGCCAGAGCAACACATAGGAGGCAGTAGGAAGCATTTCACTAAATGTACATGAAAGAAAGGGAAAGAAGTAATTCTAGCTGTGTGCTCTGTTTCTTATAATTTTGGATATTAGTCTAGCGTCTTAGCCACCATTACTCTTAATGTGCAAATAAAGAGCATCTCCTCTGCAACAAATCCTTTATTTCAAATAACTTTTTAATTTTCTATTTTTATAAAGATTGCAAACAGAAATGGCAAATGCAAATATTTGCAAACATACTCCTAAGGACTCTGAAAG
Source organism: Piaya cayana (assembly GCA_013389865.1). NCBI lineage: Eukaryota > Metazoa > Chordata > Aves > Cuculiformes > Coccyzidae > Piaya > Piaya cayana. The sequence continues at coordinate 11,253 of WAAB01008971.1, read as the reverse complement.
GGACTGGAAGACAAGGCAATGACAATCTGACTTGCTTTTAGCTTGGTGACGGGCGAGGTAGGCCACAGGTGGTCTTGCCAGAAAGCGTAGCAGATGCTGCAAAATGTATGAATTTGGTTCTTTGGTTTTGCTGCTGCAGAACATGCTGGTTGAAATAGAGCAGAAGGTGGTAGCCTTGTCAGAGTTGTCTGTGCACAACGAGAACTTGCTTATGGAGGGGAAGGCTCACACCAAGGACGAGGCAGAGCAGCTGGCTATGAAGCTCAGGACACTGAAGGGCAGCCTTCTGGAGCTGCAGAGAGTGCTTCACGACAGGCAGATCAACATTCGGGTAAGTGGCTCTTTCCAACTGTCTTTACAGAGGGCAGGAGGTTAGGAGATTTCATAGCTGTTTTATGCAGCTAGAAAAAGGAATATATAAGTATTTTCCTAATTTAATTTGAGCTATTTTTCTTTAGCTAGTAAATGGAAATACACTCTTAAATAAAGAACTGCCTAGCAAGCTTTAGCTTATCAGGTTAACAGCACCGCTTCATATTGAAAGTATCCTATGGGCACTGTCTCCACTGAAATGACAATAATAATGTAGATAAGATGATTAGCTTGGTGTAGATATACTCTGTTCATGTTCCCAGGCCCTATAGAGGGCATGTGCTCTGAGGCATGATCCCTCTGCAGCAAAACAACAATCCTGAATGCATGCTTTCCTCCCCAAACATGGGCAATGTAAAGAACAGGTGACAGGTAATAGGTGAATGATAATGAAGCATTTTTTAATGTGGCTAATTCTTAGTGGCATCATGATGCCAAGCAAAATATTATGTAAACAAAGATATGTTTAACCTCAATCTTGTCCTAGGTTTCTACTCCTAGCAGCCTTGTTCTGCTTATTTCCACTAGTTAATTTTATTTAGCAGTTGGGTTTGGTCAATTTTAGGTTAAATTGGCATGTGGAGAACCGAATACATACAAGAAACTGAACTATGAAATGTGACTGACTGATTTTGAATTTTCTTGCCCTGCTGTGACTGTGTGACTTCCACCCCCCACCCCCCTTCTTTTCTGGGCTTTGCTGTGCAAATTAAACACGATAAGCTTCAAAGATTCCTAGCTTATAATGCAGATTAAAGTCGGCTGAGAGGTTAGCTTGAAAAGTCACTTGAGTGCTAAGAACTATTTTTAGTCCAAAGCAACTGGATAACTATAAAACTTAACATAGCTTGAAAAAAAACCATCAAAACCAAAAAAAAACCCAAAACCAAAAAAATCAACCAACCCCTTCCCCCTCAAATACCTCAACCAAACAAGAAAAATCCCCCCAAAACCTTCAACCAAACGAAAAAAAAAATCCACCCAAAACACACCAAAAAATGAAAGAAAACCCCAAGGTATTTATTCCTATTGCTTCTAAGATGAAGGAACTTTAAATGTTATTTTTGCCTATTAAATCTCATGACTAGACAATGAAAAATGTTATTAACACAATGTAAACATATAATACTTGTGAAGTGAAAAAAACATGAATTTTATTGCTTCATTTAAAAATATGCATGCTTCCTTTTAAAATATGCTTGCTGCATTTTAAACGACAATTATGTGATTCAGTTACTTAGTTTTAAAACAGATATTTGTGTGATTCTCTGCTCTTGAAGGTAACAGCAAAATAAATTCCAGATGTAGAGTATGAATCATTGAAGAGTCTATGTGCATGCAAGGCTTAAGCTTTGTTAATGGCAAGCCTTTTTTTGACTGACAGATCATGGAAGAAGTTAGGTATAAGAAGTATAACATCTTAAAACTTTCATTAAGAACTTTTTCTCAAATAAGAAATTCTATAATTTTTTTTCAAACAATGAAGCATGAAGTATTTCTTATGTATTGAGGCTCAGAGCATCAGATGCCAAAAAATGCACTATCTCTATCTGCTGCCATTAGTAATCTGAGAAACTACGTGCTGACGGCACTGTTGCTCCTGCGTGTTAGAAATGTAGACTTATACATGTCTCTAGATATAATAATAACCTTGAAATTGCCCAGAGGCATAGACCAACCTGCACTCAGAAAAGGAAGGATCCTTGTAAGCTGCACTGCAAGACCAAGAGCATTGTAAAAGCTGAGCTATATCTTCCTTAAAGCAATATCTATTATTCCTGCAGCACAAGGCTTTTTAGGAGGCAGTGTGAGACTCCCTGACTTTCTTGCAGCAATTTTAGCTTTTCCTCTGATTTTAATTAATTAATGTCACTAATTATATGTAAAAATTGTTTTGAAGACCAAGTCTAAATAGAAACATGCTGGATCAGGAGAGTTCCAGCCTACATTGATTCTAAATGTAGCATTTTTAAAGCACTGTGTAAGACATACAAAAAATTGTCATTTCTGTTATATACTGTGTTCTGTGACATAGAGGCAATAAAAATTGACTCCTTATAAAACAAAAGGTCCTGTTTCTTTAATTTTTATTAAATGTAGCTGTGCCTGAAGGTTGATTTCACTTCTGTGAGACAAATATGCCTGATATAGGTTTCTACAATTCTGAACTCCTTTGAAAAATCAATTTTATCATGGCTTTCTTCAGGGATTTTCCAGTTTTTTTCTGTTCTAGAGAGGATAATCCCCAGGAATGACAGCTTCAAGCATTTATTTCCCTGTCTGTTTAAAGGAAATGTAATACACTTCCTTCAGACAGAGCTGAACTGAAAATGCAAGTGTATTTTTCAGACTTATTTCCTCTGATTTGAGAATGATAAAATCTGATTCACAAATTATTTTGATCTAAACAGTATACGTAATAGCAGATTTGCAAAACCTCATTGCATCCACAAATGCCACAATCCCTTTTACACTCTTTACTGTTGCAGAAACTGTGGGACTACTATTTGTTTGTCTTAGTAAAACTCCAAAATGGAAGCTTCTAAACCCTCCTCTCAGACAAGAGGAGACTCAGAATCTAACTGAAATCAATCAGCCTGCCCAAATGCCACAAAGAACTACATACTGCTCTCTAAAGGAATTTACAAGCTAAACAGCTGTTCTCTCTAGACCATATAAAATGAGACAAACTTTTTTTTTTTACAATTTACAGGAAGATTGTATTTTTTCTCATTTTTAATAGAAAAATTAAAATTCCATCTTTATCCCTCACATAATATATTCATTGCTTAATCTGGTATCCTGTAATGACATTGTTCACGCTCCAACTGTATCAGCTTTTCTAGAAACTGGTCATTTCATATTCCTATTTCATAGAGCAATGGCTAACAGTTCTTTCCAGTTCTAGATAGCTGCTTGCTTGGTTTGGTCCTCTTACAGCATGTATCCTCTAGCACTAATCAATCCTTTCAACTCCAATATACTCATCATCCTCCAAAACTGAAATCTCATACCTAGCTTTAACTATTTAGCAAAACTCGGCTATTTCAGTGCCTGATGCCAGGGACACTGGTGGCAGAGGTTCATCCCAGGTGTTAGTATAAGGAGCTGAGGCAAGAAGGATTTCCTCAACTAATTTCAGCCTTGATGGCCAATGCCTGATTTGAGACAAAGACTCTCTGGAAAGTGGAACATATTTTTGTTTTGGAAAGCCTGTTGTTATATCTGAGCCATTTGGCGCTCTTACTCTGTTTAGACTAAGAGATGAATTGTTGTTAAAATATGAATTCTCAAAAAATTATGTATATAAACAAAATGGCAAATTAACTAAGCCCCATCTTTAGTTCTTGAAGCTTAAAAAAAAATTCTACAGTCATTGTGTGCCTGCAAATAGTATAATAAATCCAGAGACATGTGTAGAACTAAGTAGCGAGACCTACAAGTCTGTCTTGAATGTTAAACCTAGTGTATTAAAATCCCTACATTTGAATAGATTGGCTGCTAAAATAATTTAAATTTACAGCCAACATGGATTTCAGAAGTCAAGGATTTGATAAAGTAGATTTTGGAACTACTAGGGTATTTGGGTTTTTTTTTGTTTTGCTTACACAGAAAGCCTGTCTAATCACTCCTGCAGGGAAAACACAATGACAGAAGTATGAAGTGAAAAGGCTATTCCATTTGCTGTTCTATCAGCAACCTGCGACTTGAGAGGTGGAAAGTGGCACTACCTATGGTTTTGAGTTAATGAGCTGGACCTGCTAGCTCTCTAGCAACATAAGAAATTTTACAAAATCTTTATTTCTTCCCCTTAAAGCAGGGATCGTTACAAGAAAAGGAGGAGAGCGATCTCGACTTTGTTTCTTTACAAAGCCCCAGTGTCCAAGAATGGCTGGCACAAGCAAGAACCACTCGCTCACAGCAACAGCAGAACAACCTCCAACAACAGAAAGTTAGTGTTTAGCATTTGTTTTACTCCAGTCTTTAGATTGTGCTTAATGTTGTAGCTGAGCAATTCTTGTTAATATTTCCACTGAAATCTTAATTATTTTTAGTTTCGTACTCAGTTACTGAATGCTTTTTTAATGACACATCTGAACTGACTCTCCAGGAGGACCAAACTTCCTGGGTGACCATGGTTAACTTATTTAATCACTCTATTCTTCCACTGTGCATTGATAGAATTAAATTGAATCTCTGTTATAGTTACTACAAGGAGATGATTTTAGCAAATAATAGTGATCAACATTGTCATTATAAAAGAAAAGATATACTCATTACAAGGTATATTGTGTTGCATGATTCACGGACATCCTCACTAGGTTCGGTTACAGAAACTGCATTGCTTTAGTCGAATAGCTCAACAAACTGGTTCATGTGACAAATTTTTTTGCATCCCTGTGTGAAGGTTTTGCACTACTTTTTCCAGCAAGCCATATCAGAAACAACTCGGCTGTCTCTGCATTACTGTTAGGCAATGTAGACATATCCTTCCAATCTGTTTGAGGCTTGTTTTGGGTTTTGTAACTTTCTGTGCTAGGAATTGGAGCAAGAGCTAGAAGAACAGAAGAATCTGCTTCGGTCAGTAGCATGCCGTGGAGGAGAAATCCTAACACAGAAAGGTGCTCCAGAAGGCCTTCATATAAGGTGTGCTTCCATGTTTTCTTCTGTGAAGTAGATTTCTATAACTGTGCTTAGTCATCCTTATGATTATAGCCCTCTTCCGCATATAATACCCTAATTTTTTTAAATCATTTTTGTACAGCACCTGGGATACTGGAGTCCTGGTTTATAATTGAGGGGTCTGAAAATATAGTTACACAAACTGTCTTGTGCTATTAGGTCATTGTCAAGGTATTTTTGGCATTTTAGGGAGATGTGGAAGCAGTCTCATAATTTTTTTTATTTCATACTTTGAAGAAAGCTTGTTTAAAAGTTATATTTCAATGTAGTATATATTCAGTCTGTTTTGGTTTTTTTTTCTTTATATATGTGCTTGCAACTCTAAACAGTTTTGTAGCAAGTGTATTTTGTCCCATCAGGCAAGAACTTCTTGCTGTTACTAACCAACCTTTGTCTTACTATGTGAAAAAAAACCAAAGTCAGATCTTTAAAAAATAGCACTTAATTTCAATGTAAATATTCCCAATTGAAAGAGGAAATAAACACCTTCTACAGTTATAATTTTTGTATTTCTTAAACATTTATGCCTCTTCCTATTCAGTGAGAAGCCTGACACACTCTCTGAGGAATTAGGCTTGGAAGGTGAGAATCCATCATCTGAAGAACAGATGAAGGTGAAATGGGAAAACCTGAGCCAGGAATTCAATACCAAGCAGCGACTGCTCCAGAAAGCTTTGGAACAAGAACAGCTGGTAGCTATTTTTATTTTTTCTTTGCATTTTCTCTATGACAGCAATTGAAGCAACATGAGGTACAGTATGTGTGTAATGGATGCATTAAGGTGGTGCAGTTAACAGAAAGAATGTGGAACAGTTTTCTTTTTGTTATCTTTAAAAATTACTAAAAAGTACTAAGTACTAGCACTGCTCTTGTTCAAAGTGATTTGAAATGCACTGTTCAGGTGAATAAATCAGGAAGCACGAAACAGCTCAAACAAAATCTTGGTTTACTTATCTAAACCAAGATAATTCTATAACAAATCATCTTTCTGGAATTGACCAGTACTCTGATTAAACCTAATTACTTGATTACACTCAAATCTTGATCTTAGTGGGTACCTGAAAAAGGAGCAAGTGATTTCAACTGCAGGATTTTTATGGAAAGGAATGGGGATTAATCAACTAAACTGGAGACAAACCAATGTCTGTATTAACATACATCCTCCATTTTATTGTTAATAGATCCAGGCCTACTATTCTTAGCTTACAAAGTAATGAATATCAGTAATTATTTATTTTTTTAGTAAAAGGAAGTCATTGCTAATTCAGACCACAAAAATATATCCTGCATTTCTAGTCATCCTCCCGCTGAATAATCTTTTATTCAAGATATTCATGATACAGAAGAGTCATGGGAGGACCGTGACCATTTTTTGGTGATGTTCTCAGTCAACACTAGAATCAGTATAGCTGAATTTTGTGCCCTACATATGGCACAAGCATCCTGATTAGTACTTCTCTCTCAGCAGCTTTATGGCAGACCAAACAGACTGTTATCTGGAATGCCTTTGTATGAGGAAGAACAACACAATAAAGATAAATCCTTAGTTTCACCAGTATGGATTGAATTGAATCAGACCTTTGAAGATGTGTCATCTGAGGTAACATTTCAATTGTCTTTACACCTACCCTTCAGCAGAGCCACATTTACAGTGAAAACTACTCTAGCTGTCACCTGGAAATCCAGTCCTTTCCAAAATATTAGATGATAGAAAGAGTATCTTATACTTCTGCTCTGGACTTCTCTGGTTCCTTTTGTCCAGGCTGCACAGGTGGAGGAGAGCCTGCATGTTGAACAGATGCTGTATGACGGTGTAGCAGCCACCTCTGTGTGGCTAGATAGTGTGGAAGAACAGGTCTTTGCTGCTACAGCTTTGTTGCCAGAGGAAGAAACTCAAACCTATCTCTGCAAGCAAGAGGTAAGGAATCGATGCATAGGACTTTCTTTAAATTGTCAATATGGTGTATTTTATACATACCTCTGCAAGAAAGAAGTAAGGATTCCATGCATGGGACTTGCTTTAAATTACCAATAAGGATGGGTTTTACGTAGTGTTTAGAAAGAAAATATTAGAACCCTGCATAAGTGACATGTTGCTGTCACAATCTCTGTGAAATTGTTGTATTCTGCTATATGTAGAAGTAACTTTATTGACTGTGATGAGAATGTTGCAGAAAATATTATCTGACCCAAATTTCTCCTGGTTTGAAGAGATTAAACATAGAATCTTTCTTCTGTTTAACTTCTTTGCTAAGTAATACCAAGCACCACTTTGCTGAAATTGAAATGAAGTGGAAAAGGGAGGAATGCTCTGGGATATTGAAGCAGTGCAAATTCATCATCGTGAAGTAGGGGGAGAGGAAAGGAGGATGCAAGGGGAGAGAGGTGAATAGGACACAAGGGGTAATGGTGTTAAACTGTAAGAGCATAGATTTAGACTGGAAACAAGGAAGAATTTTTTTATGATGAGGGTGATAAAACACTAGAGATTGCCCAGTGAGGTGGTAGAAGCCCTGTCCCTGGAAACATTCAAGGTCAGGCTGGAGAGGGCTCTGAACAACCTTATCTAGTTGAAGATATCCCTGCTTACTGCAGAGAAGTTAGACTAGATGACCTTTAAAAGTCCCTTCCAACCCAAACCATTCTAGGATTCTATAAATCTGCATAATTTTGTTTTAGCACATTGTTTTCCTTATAGCAGTCTGAGGTCTTTTTACTTTCAGAGATACTGTAGCTGAATAATCTTGTCTAGTGTGTGCATATTAGTAACATAAATAAGTCACCACATCACTGCAAATTTGTCAGTGGTTATGACAATGTTTGCTTTCTATAATGTCTGATTATTACTTTGTTTTATTTTCTACAAAATCAGTCTCTTGCCAAAGAAATCAAAGACATAACAGAAGAAATGGATAAGAACAAGAATTTATTTGCTCAGATATTTCCTGAGAATGGTGGCAATAAAAATATTATAGAAGACACTCTAGATTGTCTCCTGAGAAGAGTGACCTTACTGGAGTCAGTAGTAAACCAGAGATGCCATCAGTTGAAAGAGCATCTCCAACAAATAGTGACTTTCAAGGTATGATGCCTATCTGAAGGAATTAATGGGTATATGCCAAATGAGGATATAAAGGATGTGATTATCGAAGCAATGAGATTTTTTTTTTGTACCAAATGAAAAAAAACCAAAGTTGTCACAGGCTTTTACTGAACAATCAAACAAATTCTTAGACTATATCGAACCCATCACCCAAATCATGATCCAAAATTTAAACTCTCTACTAGAAGCCTTCTGCAACTCATGGAGTTATTGTTTATTTGTCACATACTTTCTCACCCTGCTGGCATTACATAAAAGGAGGTTCTTGACTGCTGTTCTCAAAGGAGAAAAATGAACTTTTGAGTCCCACTCTATACATTTTATAATTTCATAAATGATAGAGTACACTTTTTCTTAGCTGAGGTAGGGTAGGAAGCATAATAAAGATTCCCACCTTTCTGATCATCTTTAAACCATCCCATTACTGTATAAGTGTTTATACCTTAAGCCATCTGTTGTATTGAACAAAGAAGAAAAAAGTGAAAATAAGTGGAGAAATGTGTGCTTTCAGAAATCTATTCAAACAATTCAGAAATGTTTTCAGATCTTACTTACTCTACCTTTTCTCCTATTATTGTCATATAAAGCTTTCAGAATAATTTAGTTTTATTGAAGACACATAACCAAAAAAAAAGGAAGATCATTTCATAGGTTGTTACTTCAGAATTTCTTTCAAAACTCTATAACCTTTCCTCTGCAGTATATAGGAAAAAACCAAATGAACATTTTTCAATTAAATCCCTTCCTTTGATGAAGGAAGCAGACAGTTAATTATAATCCGGTGTGTTATACTGGAGATATTTAGCATTTAAAAGAGTTACTACAGGGTGAAAAAAAAAAAAAGCAGTAATGCTCCCCTTAAGTAATGCTGAAAATCTTAGAAAAATGTACTAATAATTTCCTACTAGGATGAACACATGTTTAGTTAACCCTGTAATGTGTTGAAGCTTTATTTACTACTTCGTTGTATTTTCTTATTGATAATGAAAAAAAACCAAAACCCTTTTCTTAAAAGGAAAACTTTATTTGTTTACAAATGTATGTGGCTGAATAAATTATGCAAGAATAACATTTTTGTTAAATGAAGCTAGTGACCCTTACTAATCAATTATCAAACAGGAAAGTCAAAGCAGAGTGCATTTAGCTTTTAGCTCATACATAACCAGATGTGGATGTTCAGAAATGTTAAATATTTTGCATTGGCTAGTTATGATGCTTCCAATTTTGAATAGATTTTATGCCTTAGTGCTGACATTGTAACAATTTCATGCTTTGAACTTTTTGGAACATAAAATATTTTTCAGTTCATTTGTGATGTGTTTGGCTATAATTTGTTATTGTTGTCTGTTGCAGAATGATCTGAAGGTTCTGCTTACATCAGTGGCTGATAACGAATACTTGGTTCTTCAGAAACTGTCAGAGGCCATTGAGAGACCCGAAACAGAACAAATGCAGGTATTACCAAATGTCTATTACTTGTTGAGTGAGAGAAGAGATAGTTTTTATCCGAAGTATAAATGGATTCTAGAAAACAGTTGCTTTTAATGGGAGAACATGTGTTCATATGAATACTTCCAAGAGTGCACTACACACTTACAAATTTAAAAAATAAGACGCCACAAACTGGCTTTCTTACCTCCTCAGCTGATGCAGTTATGCGTACACTGATCAATATCTGAAGGAAAGAAAACATCCATGAAACAAAAAGAACCTAAAGTTTGACTAAATTGTGTGGCTATTACACTTTTAAAAGCCAAAGGCACTTACTTCTGCACTGGTTTATAGCAATATCTTGACTGTTATTCATTTTCAGTTGAAGCAAGAGTTGGAATTGCTTGATGAATAATAGATTATTAAAATGACAAAACACATCCTGTTTCCTTGCTTGTTTTGCCAATGAGAAAACCAAATTAAGTACCCCAATGCCTACTTTATACAACTGTTTCTTCTTATCCAAGAGCTACTGATGTCTGGTGCAGATGACTTAAGAGAAGAGACTTATCCTTCAGCTAAACAGAAATATTGGATTCATATGCCTGATAATCAAATTTTGAAGGAATTTTAAGTTTACTATATGTATGAGAGCTGGCACTCTGTGCTTTTCTTTTTTGCTTTCCATGATGCGAAAGATTGGCAAGAATTTAAATTCCATACAATTAACTTAACTACTAAATAGGAAGACAATGTGGTCACAAAAGCAACTGAATTTTTAACAAATCAGCAAAGGACTTTAACTACAGGAGTCCACCTTGTACTTTTAGCTCTGTTACAGCTTGCGTGCATTAATTCAACAGAGACTCTCAGGTTGAGAGACGTAGGAAAGCTTGTAGCTTCCATTGAAAAAAGCCAAGGTATCACCTGCATACACTTGCAAATAACAACCTGTGTTCTTAATTTGTACTTTTCAAAGTGTGTACAACTCCTTTTCCTTTCCAGTTGTTTTGGCCCTGTTGTAGTCCTAAAAGGGAAAATGCAGAGATCTTTGCTGTCATTCCTGTCTTCTGCTGTGATGGTTGTTTGCCTGCTGCCCAGATATGACAGGAATGAGTGTTTAGAAAAAAGAATGTTTTAAAAGAAGGCATCAGAACAACAAACAGTCCTTCTGTGCCTACACTCTGTAATTAAAAGCATTGAAAGTCACAGCAAGGTTTGGCATAAAATAGTGTATGATACTAAAACGACTTGTTATTAAAAAATAATAATGCTGTGTTGTATTTAAGAAACAAGCTGGACTCTCCCAACTTTGAGTTATTTTTTTTCTTTGTATTATCCTTCAAAATTTCATCAGATTGCATTAATGATTAATGCTGCAGACATAAAACAGAAAAGAGTATTACCTTATGGCAGCTACAGTACTGTTATTAAACTTTCAGCTTTCAAACTAAATGATGCTATTTTCATATGCAGGTCATATTGCAGGCAGAAGAAGGTTTGAAAGAACTAGATGCTGGAATCAATGAATTGAAGAAGCATGTAGAAAAGCTACAGATGGACCAACCTTCTGTACAAGAGCTGTCTAAGATCCAGGTATGGTTCATAAGTTCCATTCTAGACCTGTCTGGTGATATCAAAGATTGTTATTATCACAGAATCAC